>BOPN01003764.1:127331-132331 GCA_017312705.2 Penaeus japonicus | reverse complement strand
ATACAGAAGCCTCCCGTTAATCTAACCAACATTAAGAATAGAGCGACAGAATTCGGTATCAACATCCGAAACAAATACTCAGCTCTCGAAGATCTTGACATAGACCAAATGAACGACCAATTCAGTGAGATATTAATGGAAGCTGCACTTGAAATAGGGGGTAAAGACGAAAAAGAAAAGTTCAGTAAGCTTTCGGTAGAGACAAAAGAGCTTATGAAACAGCATAGGGAAATGAAAATAACATCAATCAGAGACAAGATAGAATCAACAGAGCTGACTAAGACGAAAAAAGAAGAAGAAAGAGGATGTACGCAAATTTAACATACGAAAAATAAACGAAGCTCTGCTTGCCGGCACCAGCCTTAAGGCAACAAAGAGGAGGCTCAGAATAGGGAAAAACCAAATGTATGTAGTAAAGAAACCCAACGGAGAGGCAACATGCAATAGAAATGAAATTATCAAAGTAACAGAAGACTTCTATCGCAACCTATATCACTCAAACGATCAACCACATACGGAGACAAAAACAACAATTGGAGATGTTCCAAACATCACGGTAGAGGAAGTAAATAGGGCACTAAAAGCCATGAAAAGAGGAAAAACACCAGGAGAAGACGGCATTAGTGTAGATCATATTCAAGACGCAGGAGAGATTGCGGCAGTAAAGCTGGCCAGTCTTTATAACAGATGTCTAGGCGTCGGTAAAATTCCGAAGGTCTGGAAAAACGCAATAATAATTCTAATACACAAAAAGGGAGACACAAAAGACTTAAAGAATTACCGACCTATAAACCTCCTCTCAATAATCTATAAACTGTTCACAAAAATCATCACAGCCCGTATCACCAATACATTAGATTCAAAACAACCCAGGCAACAGGCAGGGTTCCGCAGTGGATTCTCAATTACAGACCATATCCACACACTAGCTCAAATAAGGGAGAAAACAAACGAATATAGGAAGCCCCTGTGTATGGCATTCGTAGATTATGAAAAGGCATTCGACTCGGTACAGATATCTGCAGTACTGGATGCAATTCGTAAACAAGGAGTAGAGGAAATATACTGCAGATTATTAGAGGATATATATAGAGATGGTACAGCAACCATCAAAATACACGCAGAAACCAATAAAATACCAATAAAAAAGGGTGTTAGGCAGGGCGACACCATCTCACCGAAGCTGTTTACAGCCTGCTTGGAGGAAGTATTCAAGAATTTAGATTGGAAGGAGAAAGGGATTAAAATAGGGAATGAGCACTTAAGCAATTTAAGATTTGCAGATGACATTGTTCTTTTCGGTGATTCAGCAGATGAACTACAACAATTAATAAGCGATTTAAATAAGGAAAGTCTGAAGATTGGCCTTAAAATGAACATGAAAAAGACTAAAGTCATGTTCAATAGTCGAACCCCAGTTAAGCAAATACAAATACAGGGCGAGGTACTAGAAGCAGTGAACGAGCATGTATGTACCTAGGGCAACTCATTCAGTCGAGTACATCCCAGAAGCCGAGATAAAAATGGCGAATTAGATAGGTTGAGTGCCGGTACACATAATAATATATTACGAAGTAGTCTGCCACTATGTCTAAAGAGAAAGATTTTTGACCAATGCGTCCTCCCGTCATGACATATGGATCAGAGACATGGACTACGACCAAGGCACTCGAGAGGAAATTAGTAAGCGCCCAAAGAGGAATGGAAAGGCTTATGCTAGGAGTTAGCTTAAGAGACAAGAAAAGGGCCACATGGATCAGGCAGCAAACAAAAGTAGAGGATATACTCAAGACCATCAAGAAGAAAAAGTGGCAGTGGGCTGGACACATATATCGGAGACAGGACAACAGGTGGACAAAGAAAACAACAGAATGGGTAATACACGACACAAAGAGACCCAGGGCAAGACCAATGACTAGATGGCGGGATGAAATAGCAAAATTCGCAGGAGTAAACTGGAATCAGAGGACACAAGACCGGAATGACTGGAAAAGATTGAGAGAGGCCTACGTCCTGCAGTGGATTGATACAGGCTGATGATATATATATATATATATATATATATATATATATATATATATATATATATATATATATATATATATATATATATACATATCTATCTATCTATCTATCTATCTATATACATATTTATATATACAGACACCCGCATGCATAAATTGAACTAACAAATTGCATTAGCCGATGAAGCTACTGAAGCGAACCGAATCGAAACCAAAAATGCCCATTGAGTGAAAAGCCGACTCGAATCACATGGCGCCCTAATTGGAGAGATGAAAGTCGACCGTTTTCAGGGCAGACCTTTACACAGGAAGAGTAAGAACCTATTTGATATACGACACGAACCGTAATTAATTGTCGAGGGCGGGTACAGCATCGCAATCCTGTATGCCTTTATCGTTTTCCTTTCTTAACTTTTTATTTTCGAATTGTTTTTTTTTTTTTTTTTTATTGATTTTCCTCATTTGGTGTTCTTTCAATTATTCAAAAGGTATTGTATGTCAAATATTTTTTATGTTGATGCAAATCATCATTTTTTGAACAATAATTTGGTCTCCAGTTCTTTCCTTGACATCAACGTTGCAAGATAAAAGGGTGCTATTGTTTACCGACATTTTTTCAAATTTTAATTAGCTCTCTTATTACGTCAACTCCAGTAATATAATTGTTATATTATCACTTTTTTTCCAAGAAGTCATTATATTTGTGTGTTGTTTTTTACTTAAATGTGGCTGTTGCACTCATGTTATGCAGTCATATTCAGGAGAGAAAATAATTTAGGAAGACCAATATAAGCAAATGGGGAATTTTAGATACAGCAAAGAGTAAAGCAAAACGTAGAACAAACACGCATTTAGGCACACACATAAAGAATGTGTGGATGTTGCAAGAGCAAGTGGGGGTCTCGAAGACTTAATTTACTGGTTGGTAGTTGGTATGGCAGGCACACAGACATAGCACACGCATATCCACATACAGGCAAACACACACACACAAACACACGAGAACACACGCACACACACACACACACACAACCACACACGCACAGTCAATCACTGACACACTCACTCACTGACACACATTCATTCACACAAGCACTCACTCACTCAATCACTGACACACTCAATCACTGACACACACTCATTCACACAAGCACTCACTCACTCACTCAATCACTCACACACTTCCTCAGAGCCATGTATCTATTCTGTTCATGAACATTTATGAACAAATAAACTGCGTGTGGATTCAGTAAATATCTTACATTGAGATCGTCATTACTCTTTACTAGAGCGACCTACTTTTTGAGAATCATACTTGTTCACGAATTCTAACCCATGCATGTCGTAAATACTCCGTTTACTTAACAAGCCTTTTCGCTATCCACTGCATCAAATCGGTTACTTGGTGAATTGTGATATACAAATTGCATACTCGTTATCGTGAATGATGCGGCATCTCTGTTATCGTAAATGCATAGCTTCAGCATTATGAAGTATAATTTTAAGTTTTGAATAAGCTGGGGCGCAAATGATCCTGAACATTTTCGCGAATGTACTAACGTTCTTAATCATAAAGCTAGAAGCCAGAGAGTCATTAGAACAATGAGTGGACACGTTAAAACGGAATAGAAAATAAAAACTAACAGAAAGCATAAAACAATTGTCCATATATGAGTGTCGGTGTCCCTGCTTCTATGATGCCAGGGCGCCATAACCAATGACGTCATGAAAAGGCCAATCGCCAGTTGGTCATAGTTATACAATATTCATTATGAAGGAAATCGTGAGTGGTATATCTATTACGTGCAGGATCTTTGGTGTTTTGATATTGCACTTTGATATCATTATAACCATTATCACTATCATTATCATTGGCATTCTGATGATTATGGTAATCTTTATCGTTACTAGCATGCCATTGTGGTTAATTGATTGGTTAATTTTTGTCTTCTTTGTTTATCACGAATATGGTTGGTTACCTACTCAGTGATATGACCATTTATGAGTGGGTTGGGCATGGCTCATTGATCAGTTAAATTGATTTTGATTGTGAACCCGAAATGAATATCATCATCATTATTATTATCAATATCATCATTATTACTCTTATCATTATCATTCTTTATCCTTATCATCACTATCATTATTGTTATCACCATCCTCACTATTATTTTTAATTTTTAGCATTGCCATTATTTTCATCATTATCCTTATTTTTATTGTTATTATTTTTATCATTATTATTATCATTATGATTATTATTATTAGTGTTATCATCATCATCATTATTATAATTGTTATTATTATCATTACTATTACTGTTATTATTATCATTATTATAATAATTGTTTGTATCAAAATTATCATTACCATATCACTATCCTCCTCCTTTTCCTCCTCCTCTTCCACATCATAATCATCATATTTATCATTATTATCATCATTATTGCATTATTATTATCATAATAATTTATTTGCTGTCGTATTTTTAGAGTTGCAGATGTTACTAACCATCATTAGTACCTACTGACGTGTTTTTCAATGTAAGAACATCATTAGTAGTGTTATTATTATTATTTCTATCATTTGCACTGCTGTCATCATTTTTACCACTATCATTATTACTAAGACTACTATTATTTCATCATCATTATTATCATCATTATTACCTTTTTATCGTCATTACTGGTGCTTCTACTATTAATGCTGCATATCAACTTGTTTTCTTCTGGCTAATTGGTCAGTTTCCTAAATTGTCATGTGTAAAGTTTTTGACGGATTGCAAGGAAAAACTATGCCTAGATTGCCTTTGGTGTGTGAATGATCCGAGGTAGAATAGCAGATGTTGGGATAGTTTAAGATTGCACTGGGACTTACTTTATGAGTAAGAGTTGATGCTTAGAATAGGTTAAAGTTGTTGAGGTTAGATCCTGTAAATTGTGTCTGAGTTGATTTGCTGCAATGAGTGGCAAACAA
>BOPN01003764.1:107331-109831 GCA_017312705.2 Penaeus japonicus | reverse complement strand
TCTTTTCAGTGGTATTTTCTATGCTGTTTCGATTTCTCCGTCTATCTCCGTCTCCCTCTCTCTTTCTCTTTGTCTATGCCTGTGGCTGTCTCCGTCTGTCTGTCTGTCTTTTTCCATCTTTTTTTTTTTTTTTTTTTCTTCCTGTTTGCGTTTTAGTCTATTCTCCTTTTGCATGTCTCTCCCACTCTTTCTCTTTCTTTCATTCTCATTTTCTCTCTCTCTCTCTCCATTTCTGTTTCTCTCTCTCTCCGTTTATATTTCTCTCTTTCTCTTTCTGTCTCTCTTTTTCTTTCTGTGTCTGTCTCCTTTTTTTTTCTCTTCTCTTTCTTACGCTCCCTTATCCAAATTTATTATTAACGTTGCTTCCTGGTCTTTCTTCCTTCCTTCTTCTGCTTCATCTTTCTCTTTTGTATTTTCCCCGAAAATGATTAGCCCTTATTCTGTTTATTTATTCATTATTTTCATAATTGTCACCATCACCGTCATTATTATTACTCCGGTCACTACTATCGTTATTCTTATTATTATTGACTTCATTATTGTTATTAGTTTATTTTTATTAACGTTATCATTATTATTATTATTATTATTATTGTTATTATTATTATTATTATTGTTATTATCATCAGCATTATCATAATCATCATTATTGTTATCATTATCATTTTCATTATAATCCTCATCGTCATTATTATTACTGTTATCACTTTCATAATCATTATCATTATTATCATCATCATTATCATAACTACTATTACCATCTTTATCATCCTTATCATTATCATTATTATTATTGTTGTCATTATTGTTAGCCTTTTCATGATTAACATTATCATCCTTTTCATCATTATCACTATCATCATTGCTGCTATTTTCATTGTTCTTAACATTACCCTAATTGTATCCTTATTATCTGTATCGTTATCCTTATTTTGTTTTTATCCTCACTTTACAAATTCGCAAGTTCCAGGCAAGCGGCGAAAGTGCTCTCCCTCCGCCTGCGGCACGAAGGCGAAACCTCGCAAAAATGGGCCCCGGACGGAGCTGTCCATCTGCTTTAGGTCGGCGAAACCTTTGTGAAGGAAGCCTAAGGGCGGGGGAGGGGGGCGAGGGGACTAAAAGAGGGGGAGGGGGGGAAGGGAGGGGAGGGGAAGGGAGGGGAGGGGACTGTGAGAGGGGGAGGGGAGGGGAGGGGACGTGAGAGATGGGGAGGGGGACGGGGGGCGAGGCAAGTTGTATCGCGTAGTCCGCCAACCATCCTTGACGAATTGTGGCTGACAGTGAGCGTCAGCGGGAGTCCTGCGGTGGGTAAAACCGCAATCTTGAGCGTCAGGAGCAGGAGTAGAGGTTGGGGCAAGTGTTCGCCAGGGAGACGGACCTCCATTATACAATGTGGGTACAGGGGACACGCCGACTTGCCTTGAGTGTGTGTTTGCTGTATCTTTTTCCTTCTTGGGTTTTATGTTCTATCTATTTTTATGTATTTTTTTCGTTCTTTTCTTTTCATTTTGTAGCTTATTACTGAGCATTGTCTTTTAATGGTGGTTATGTATGTCAGGCAGGCAGCATCATGTAAATATGAGAGTGATAAAAACATTACAACATTTTGGAAGATTTTTATGCTGTTTCACTTTTGTTGTCTCTTTGGAGGTCGCATCATTGTCACGTTGTATTTCCTTTATCTCCATATATCTCATTACTGTACATTTCTTTTACTCCTATCTATGCACACTGCACGTGGCGCGTTGTCCTATTGTACTTAAGGCTTTCGGTCATTTTATGCATTGTGTGTTTGTTGGTCTTTTGTTTTGTTAGGAGATGGTGTTACAGTATTTCTTTCTTTACTTATTATCCTTATTATCATTATTGCAGTTGTTGTTGTCATTATTACTACTATTACTATTATTGTTTTATTATCATTATTATCATAATTATATCATTATTAGTCTTTCTCATATTTTTTATTGCCTTCTGTTTAATCACTGCGCAGGTTGATATTACACATTTCTCTTGCTTCCTTCCATTTCATCAGTCTTATCTAGTCTTCTTTGTCCTCTCTTCCACTACACACTCCATCCACCTTTCGTTCTTATCGTTATTAACTTTATACACCGTGTTATGGCTTGTTCTATCGTATTTCCAGGCTTTCCCTCCATACTGTTTGAGTTTGATATTCAATAATCTTCTGTTAGCTTGTTCTCTGATCTCTTAATTGATCGTTGTATGGATGTATGGATGGGTCAGGTTCTGTATCTTTATCATGATCTTGAATGATAGACCCGTGATTGATTACTGACTTATTATTATGATTTTCTAAAGGACAGCATGTGATGTATTACGTCTGTTTTTATATATAATGCATATGGATAAATGGCTGAAGAGACAAAACTGAATAAATGCAAAAAAAGGGAAGTGTGGCACAGCAAAAAGAAAGAAAGAAAGAAAAAGAAAATACAGCCATATCGGAAAGCTTCCCATTACTGACAGTAGCGATAACAGA
>BOPN01003764.1:84831-87331 GCA_017312705.2 Penaeus japonicus | reverse complement strand
ATTTTTTGTTCATCATCTAATTATGATTATGATTCAAAGGTAAATACATATAGCTATTGCTGTAGATGCTGACTGTAATTAGGAAAATGGGGACAATATGAAATTTAGTGCTGATAAATTCGATATCATAAGGTATCGAATATCATATTCAGTTGAATAAAAGATTAATATAAAATTGAGGTGAACGATAAGCGAAAGAGGATGAGGAGGAATCTCGGCATGACCCCCATCCCCACTCAGCCACAGGCGCCCCCCCCCCCCTTTCCCTCATCCCTCCCTCCCTCTCTTCTCCTGAAAGCGGTATCAGCTGATGATAAATTCCCGGCGACAGGTGCAGACAAGGTCATACAGGGAGCGAAAGGGAGAAAGGTCAAAGGCGGTCTGGGTGGGATGGGGATGGGGGGAGGTTAGAGGTTGTGTGGTTGGGGGATAGAGGAGGTTTTAGGGAGGGTTGAGGGGTGGGGGGGGGTGGGGGGGTGCAGTTCTGGTGTCGGAGTTGTAGGTTAATGATTAATGGTATAGTGAGGTAGGCGTAGGGTAGTTTCGCCATGATGCAGAAAGAGAGAAGAGGAAAAAGGGAAAAGAGGGAGATAAAGGCATTATATAATGAAGAGTCTTTGAATGAGGGTTTGGTTTGGTATTTTTCTTTTCCTTTTTTATTTATTTTTTGCCAGAGGCTTAACTATTCAAATATATGTTGGTCTTGTTCAATAACATCGATTTTTCTATCTCCATATCATCTTTATCTACTCATCTACTCCCAATCCTTCTCCCCGTTCTCATCTTCCCTCTCCCTCCCTTTCTCTTTTACTTCCTCCTCCTCCTTCTTCTCCATACTATCTCCTTCCACTCTTCTATATATATATATCCATAAGGAATCAAACAAATTATATATATACGTTTCGAAAAATATATGTGAATTAGACGAAATATTATGATGATTCCTTATATTCATAAATTTTCAATAGAAATTGCAGGGGAATTTTTCGGATGACTAGCAATTCGGATAATTTTGACTTTCATATTCAGAGCCTTTATGTTTATTCATTGATGCTTTAGGCATTTCATACTTTATTGTTATTAGTATCATTAACTCGCGTTGATTTAGTGGCTCTTTTATAAAGGAATAAGTGGCTGTTGAAAATGGCCATGAAAATACGTGCTTGGTAAGATTTAGAAAGTTATTGGTGCGAGTTCAGTAGATTACTTCGCTTTGCTCCTGAACAATAAGAAGGAGAAGAGGAAGGAGATGGAGAGCAAGAAGGAGAAAGAGAAGAAAGAGGAGAGCAAGAAGGAGAAAAGGAAGAAGGAGTAGGAGAATAAAAAGTAGGAGAGGGAGAAAAAGAAGAAGGGGTAGGAGAATAAAAAGAAGGAGAAGAAGAAGAGGAAGAGAATGAGAAGAAGAAGAGGAAGAAGGGGAAAAAAGGAATGGAAGAAGAAAGAGAAAAAGGAGAAGATAAAGAAAAAGAACGATATGAAGAGAAGAAAAAAAAACAAGAATAGGAAGAAGGAGAAGAAGTAAATAAAGAAAAGAAAGAAAATGGAAATGGATAAGAGCGATAGAGGAAGTAGATAGAGATATTGGAGAAGGGTGAGGACGAAGACAAAAAGAAAGGGTAAGACGAGAGAAAAAGGAGGAGGCAAAGTAGAAGACAGTGAAGAAAGAAGGGAAGAGGGGGAGAAAGGGGAAGAGTAAGAGGTATTGGAAGGAAGGAAGAGGGGAAGAGGAGGAAGAGAAGAAGAGAAGGAAGAGGGGAAGAAGAGGAAGAAGGAGAAGAGGATGATGATGATGCGGAGGAAGAGGAGGAGTAATAAGAAGGGAAAGAGGAGGAACAAGCGGGAGAGGAAGAAGAGGGGGAAGAAGAGGAGGAGTAAAATAAATTATGACAGAAATGAACGAGAAGATGATGAAAAACTTGGAGAATATGAAGATGAAGATGAAGTAGAGGAACAGAAGAAGAGAAGATGAGGGAGAAGAAATAGAGAAAACAAAAGGATGGAGAAAGAAAGAAAGAGGATGTATAAGAATATGATGATTTATAAAGAGTAAAAGAAGAGACGAAGGAAGCAAAAACAAAGAAAAAGCAAAGTAAAATACGAAGAAAAATAAGGAGAAAGAAGAAGGAAAAAAGAAAAAGAAAAAAAAAGAAGATAAAGGAAGAAGCAGTAGAAATAGTAAAAGAAGAAAAAATAAGGCGAAGAAGAGGGAAAAAAAGAGAAGAAAGAATAATGACGATACAGAAGAAAGTTATTCCGTCTAATATGTGCATGAGACTTAATGCAGACATTTTGCAGTGTTTGCCAAGGGATATACGATTCCCGATTACCTTTAACGTACGTCCAACGCTAATACACGCGACGAACACAGCATTTACCCTCAGAACGCATATGACCTTCCTATCCGTTATACCACGATCATATCCTCATTGATCATCATTATGCTAATTAACCCGGAGCTAACCTACGATTTCCCACCGCGACATGCCCTCACTAATGATGT
>BOPN01003764.1:74831-79831 GCA_017312705.2 Penaeus japonicus | reverse complement strand
AGAAAAGAAAAAAAAAAACAAAAAAAAAAACAAGAAGTGAAATCCAAAGAAGATAAGCACTTAAAAGGAGAACTATCAGAAGAGAGGGGGAGGAGGGGAAGACAAGGGGAGTGGGAGAAGGAGGGGGATAGCAAGATAAGAAAGGGTTGGGGGTATTTGAGGATCAGTAAGTTTTGCCGGACAGTGCAACTTTAAGAATAGGATTGGAAGGCAACTCATGCAGAGAGTGAACGAGGGGGGCGCTCGGTTCTCTAGATCGCCTGCAAGTGTGCAAATGTGTATGCGTTTTAGCGTTATTATTGTTATCATTATCATTGTTACTATTATTATTTTTTTACCATTATTATTAATGTTATTATCATCATTACTATTTTTATAATTTTTGGCAATATTGATATTATGATCATCATTATTATCATTATCATCATCATTATATTGTTATTATCCTTGTTATTAATATTATTATCGTTATTATCAATACTAATTTCACTGTTATCATTATCATCATTAATACTATTTTTAACATTATAATTTATTTTACGACTAACATCCTCATCATTATTATCATCATTATTGATCATCATTATAATCATCATCATCCTGATTATTACTATACTATCATCGTTGCTATTATTATCAGGATAATCATTTTTATTGTTGTTATTGTTATTATTGTCATCAATATTATCACTATCGTTATCATTATTATTATCATTATACCTACTTCTATCAGTATCATTATTGTCACTAGCATCATTATTAGTAAATTACCATTGTCATTGTCATTATCATTGATATTATCATTATCATTATTATAATTGTTGTCATTATTGTTTTCATTTTTGTTATTTTTATCATTACTATCTTTATCATTAATACTAACAAAATCATCACTATCATTATTATCATTTTTATCTAGAAGTAGACGTAGCATTATTAATACTATTATCATTATCATTATTATTATGAATTTCAATTACGTGCTTAATGTAACTCCTGTTCTCTCTTTAAGTCTATTTACATGTGTGTTTATGTTTATGTTTGTATATGTATGTATCTATATATCTTTCCAAAAGTACTTTTTGACAAAATATATTGCAACATGCAGCTCACAAACACAAAACAGAATATAGGGTAAATAAAAATGATAGAATCATCGGCCTCATGTGATACAAAATAAAATAAAAATAGGTTATGGTGTCAAGGTTACGTCGAGAATACTAGGTTCTTTTGCACGAGAGCGAGAGAGAGAGAGTGAGAGAAAGAGAGAGAGAGAAAGAGAGAGAGAGAGAGAGAGAGAGAGAGAGAGAGAGAGAGAGAGAGAGAGAGAGAGGGGGGAGAGGGAGGGAGGGAGGAGGGGAGAGAGAGTGAAAGAGAGAGAGAGAGAGAGAGAGAGAGAGAGAGAGAGAGAGAGAGAGAGAGAGAGAGAGAGAGAGAGAGAAAGAAAGAGAGAGAGAGAGAAGAGGAGGAGAAAAATATGAAGGAAAGGGAAAGAAATAGAAGGAAATAAAAAAAATGAAATGAAGAAGGAAAGAAGAAAAAAAAAAGAACACGAGAAAGAAATAGAAGAAGAGGAAGGATAAGAGAAATAGAATAAGTAGCAAGAAAGAATAACAACGAAAACGGAGACGCTTAAAAAAAAAAAAAAAAATAAAAAAAAAAATAAAACGCCTGACGTGTCCACCGTAAATAAAACATTTGACTCGAGTAGCAATCAACATCGGGAATAGTTTGACATAAATCATTCACGCTGTTGTTAATGGCACTTAAAGAAACGAATCATGCTTAAGATGTAATTTTCCCTTTGTGCTGCACACGTGATTTGGCACTGAACGCTGGCTTTAAGGCACGTTGTATAAACAAGCATGTATATGGCGTGTATCGGTGATTTCACTTCCATAATGGCGTATTTTCGTCAATAAAATTCTGAAGGAGGGGTCAGAATTGGCAACCGAGTCTCAAGATGTTTTTGGAAGGGAAATGAGGGAGAGAGAGAGAAGGGAATAAGGAAGTGAGGGAGAGAGGAAAACAAAGAGGAGAGGAAGAGGGAGAGGGAAGGAGGAAGTGAGGGAGAAAGGAGGAGAGGGAGAGGGATGGACGAAGAGAGGGAGAGAGGAAGAAAAGAAGAGAGGGAGAGGGATAGATGAAGTGAGGGAGAGAGGAAGATAAGAGGAAAGGGAGAGAGGAAGACAAGAGGAAAGGGAGAGGGAAGGGAAGGAGGAAGTGAGGGAGAGAGGTGAAGGAAGTAGAGGAAAGCGGAAAAGAAAGGGGAGAGGGTCATGAGCTGTAAAGAAGGGAGGGACAGAGAGAGAGAAAAAGAGAGGAAAAAGGGAGAGAAAAGGAGGAGAGAGGGAGATAAAGGAGAAGAAAAAGGATAAGGAGAGAACGTAGGATGTAAAAGAAAGAAGGGAAAAAAAGGGAAAAGGGTCGTGCGCAGTAAAGAAGGGAGTGATAGAGGGAGAGGAAAGAAGTGAGAGGGGAAGGAAACAAGAGGTGAGAGACGCAGGTCAGGGTCGGATGAAGAAAAAGTTGAACGGAGAGAGAGGCAGAGGAAGCGAGGGGAGAAATAAGAGAGAGAGAGAGAGAGAGAGAGAGAGAGAGAGAGAGAGAGAGAGAGAGAGAGAGAGAGAGAGAGAGAGAGAGAGAGAGAGAGAGAGAGAGATGGAAGTAAGGGAGGGGGGAGAAAGAGTGAAAAAAAGATGGAGATTAGAGAGGGAAAGCGAAGAAAGGGGGAGGGGAGAAAAAGGGTGATGGGACGAAGGAATTAAATGACAGAGAGAGAAAGAGAGCGAAAGGGATAGAACGGGGGAAGGAATAAGGGAAAGAGAGAGGGCGTGAAAGTGAAAGGAGGAAGGGAGAGAAAATACATAGATTTATATGCATGATACTTCAGATTTACATAACTACTCCCCCTCCCCTCTCTCTCTCTCACTCCTCCACCTTCTCCACCTCCTCCTCCCTTTTTTCAATCATTCCCCTCTTTTCCTCCCTCACCTTACCAACTCTCCTTCACTCCCTCCTCCCTCTCTTCCCCCCCATCCACTCCTTCCCTCTAACCCTACCTCTCCTGCTCTCTTAAGATCTGCAAAGGTTTATGCAAACTTCAACCGCAAACGAAGCTAAGCACATGATACCATATTTCCCGAACGAGATTCAGCGACTCTTTAAACCAAGAGGTAAGTGACTCAATGGTTTTCGTTTGTCTTTCTGTCTTTGTTTTTTTAATCCTTTGGAGTCGGGGGAGGGGGGGTGGGGGATGTGAGGGGATGTGCAACGGTGGGAGAAGGAGGATGGAGAAGGAGAAAGAGGAAGAAGAGATGTAAGGGAAGGGGGAAGAGGAAACGGAGAGAGAAGAGGAAAAAAAATAGGAGAGGAAACAACATTTTTTATCCTCCTCCTCTTCCTTTTCCTCTTCCTCTTTCTCCTATTGATCCTTTTCTTCCTCTTTCTCCTTCGAATATTTTTTTCCTCTTCTTCTTTCTCTTCCTTCTCCTCTTTCTCGTCCTTCTTTTCTTCTTCCTCCTGCTCCTCCCTCTCCTCTCCTTCCTCCCCGTGGTCGGCAGATCGAGTCCCGTCCAAACTCATGAGTTTTCACTGTCGCCTGGCTGTCACCGCCGTGCCTGGGCATCACGGTGGGTAAGGACCAAGCTCAGGGTGAGTCAACACTCATTGGCACACTCTCTCACGAATCAGCACTCGCTTGATTTAGCACATATAAGCCCGGCGGCGTCTCTGCTCCGCAAACCTAGCTTATCCTTATCCTCTTCCTCCTCCTCCTCCTCCTTCTTCTTCTTCTTCTCCTTCTCCTTCTCCTTCTCCTCCTCCTCCTCCTCCTCCTCCTCCTCCTCCTCCTCCTCCTACTTCTCTTTTTCTGCTTTCTCCGTTTCGTCTTCCTTCTAATCCTCCTCCTTCTCTTCTTCCTCCCCTCATACTCCTTCTTATCTTACTTATCCTCATCTTCTTCCCTCACCTCATATTCCTCCTCTTCCTCCTCCTCTGCTTCCTCCTTTTCCTATTTTTCCTTTTCCTCCTACTACTCCTCCTCTTCCTCCGCGTCCTCCTTATCCTCCCATTCCCCATTTTCTTCCTCCTGCTTCTTTTCACTTATTCATCACCGTCTCCTCCTTCGATGCAAATAAAATCCCAGACGTCTATCCAGCACATTGATTTCGGCGGGGGGGGGGGGGGGGGGGGGGGGGGGTTTTTTTTTTTTTCTTTTTCCTCTCTCTCTCTCTTTCTTCTTTTACACTCCCGCCCTTGTCTTGAACAGAGACATACTGAACTCGGGCTTCGATGAGGCGACGATCAACATCTTTCTTTTAAAGGGCGTTTGGTTTCTTCTGTCCTCTGTTTCTGCAATCTTTTTTTTTCTGATATGATTTCATTCGGTTTTATGATTTTCTTGGTTCGTCTGTCTTGCACGGCTTCCTCCTCACCCATCCTCCGTCTCTCTCTCTCTCATACTATTTATCTCTCTCTCTCTCTCTCTCTCTCTCTCTCTCTCTCTCTATATATATATATATATATATATATATATATATATATATATATATATATATATATATATATGTGTGTGTGTGTGTCTATCTATTTAGCTGACTATCTACCTATATATCTATCTAACTATCTATCTACCAATGTATCTACTTAAAAAAATTACTACCCATCTTGCTATCTCTTTATAAATCTATAAATTAATCTATCTATATACTTATTTATATATCTGTCTATCTATCTATCAATATATCTATCCATAGATCAATCAATCAACTAGATAGATCAATTTATCTCCATTTCTATCCCTTTCCTCCTCCTCCTTCTTCTTCTTCTTCTTCTTTCCTCTCTCCTTTCTCACTCCCACTATTTTATTTTTCCTCTCCGCATCTTCACTTTCCTGTATTCCTAAACCATTAAAAAAATCTTTTACATCGTCTTCCTCTTTTTTTCTGGGCTTGTCTTGCATACGTTATGAAGACAAGAGCATTTTCCTGTCGCTCTGA
>BOPN01003763.1:110996-147549 GCA_017312705.2 Penaeus japonicus | reverse complement strand
TCGTGTCTTTGTTTTTTGTTTCTTTCTCTCTCTCTCTCTCTCTCTTTCTCTCTCTCTCTCTCTCTCTCTCTCTCTCTCTCTCTCTCATCCATTTTCTTCCCCATTTTTATCCCTGTCTCACCCTCGCCCTCTCTCTTTCGCCCCCGCCCCCGTCCCGTTGCCCCGTCGCTCCTGCTCTCTAAATATAATTAAGGATAAGATCTGCATTTTCGTTTCCCTCCCAATCAAGCAGCTCCTTCGGTCCTCGCGTTCAAGCTTCACACTTAATCATTATGGGTTAATCCGGGGCTGTATTTCTCGTGCTGTCGTCGGGCGTACTTACGGCTGCAGCTGTGTGTAATCCTCATGAATCCTCTCGTTTATTTAAGGATGATATTTATTACCTGCGCTAGATCGTTATTTACCCAACACAGCGAATGCCGATGTCTCAGGCCGGCAGAATGAGGGAAGAAGAAGGAAGGGAGATGGGGGGGGGGTTCTTTTTTCTTCTCTCTCTCTTTTTTTTTCTTTTTTTTTTTTTTTTGTGTGTGTGTTTTTTTTTTCTTTCTCTCTCTCTCTCTCTCTCTTTCTCTCTCTCTCTCTCTCTCTCTCTCTCTCTCTCTCTCTCTCTCTCTCTCTCCTTCGTCTAGTGTTATTCTTACCTTTTTTTGTTTTGTTTTTGTTGTGGTTGTTGTTGTTTTTTGTGTTTTTTTTATTAATTCTAAAGGCGATTTTTGGATGCGTATCTGTGGAAGCGTTGAAATCTCTTGATTCTTATTTTGTTTTCTTATATTTGATTTTTTTTTTCTTCTTGGCTTATCCTTCTCGTGTTATTATTATTTATCTATAATTTCATCGTAATTTAGTAATTTTTCATATGCGGATTTTAGTACGTTTTTCTTTTCCTTTCTTTTCGTTTCATTTTTTTCGTTCACTTTACTTTCCCTTTAATCTATTTTACACAAGACTCGTCCATCAATTTGAAAGCCGTGAATTTTCGTTCATTAGAAGAGAGAAAAACGAAAGAAAGACAAATTATTGTAATATGTAGACTAATCCGTTACTGTCTCCAGTCTCCCTCCCTCCCTACCCCCCTCCCCCTTCCCTTTCCTTTTACCTAAGTAGCCTGTATCCTTACCCCCCTTAACCCCCCTTACCCCCCCCCCCCTTCCACCTCTTACTCCGACACTTACCTTCTGTTTGAGTGATCAATTATCTTCACTCTTCTAATTCTACTTGCCCCTCCCCCCACTCCTTCTATTTACCTCCCCCCCATCCCCCTCTCCTTTTTCTGTCTGTCCCCTTCTGGACGCCCTACCTTTCTATATTATCCCCCTCTCTTTCACTCCCTCTTTTACTTCCCTCGTTTCATTCCTTTCCCTTCGTTCCTTTTTTCCTATTCCTCCTGTTCTCTCTTCCTCCCAAATCCTCCTTCCCCTTCCTCCCCCATCTCCCTCAACCCCCACCCCCACCTCCCCCACCTCCAAACCCCCATTCCCAAGCTATTCCCCCCGAGGGCAAAACCTCACGTCAGCCCCCCCCCCCCACCCCCCACCCCCCACACACCTATACAGGACTCCGCTACAATTTAGCGATCGCCCTTAATCTCTCAGGGACTAATAGGGTATAGAACTTCGCTACAATCTAGCGGTCGCTCTTAATCTCCCAGGGACTAATGACCCCCCCCCCAGCCCACCCCCTCTCCCCCTTAGTACATGCGTGTCCTTGCCCTTTCCCTTCTTGTATCGTGGCGCTCTCTTGACGCCCATTTTGAGATTCACGTCGTGTTGTGTTTCTGACCATGGGCGGTGAGGGTTGAATTCTGTTATCGATCATTTGTCTGGTTCTTTTTTATTCGTTTGTGTGTTGTTAGGTTGTGTGTGAGGGGTTCATTATGGGATTTTGTCTTTGCTTTGTTTGTTTGTTTGGATTTTGTTGTTTTTCTTGTTTTTTTGTTTGTTTGTTTGTGATGTTGAGAGGATCTGTTTCTCTTTCTTATTTTTTTCTTTTTTTTTTTCTCTTCCTATTTTCTTCTTGTTCCTCCTTTCTTTCCCGATATTCTTCTCCTCTTTCATCTTTCACTTCTTCTTATTATTCCTCCTACTTCTCTTCTCTATCTCCTACTTCTCTCTTTCTTCTCTCTTCCATCTTTCTCATTCTCCTTCCTCCTCCTATTCCTTCTTCTTTACTTCCTCTTATTCAACCTTTCTCTTCCCACACTTTCTCTCGCCTTCCCTTCTCCTATGTTTATCACAGGTTTCTTGTTTTCCCTTTTGGTTCGTTATCACAGTTTTCTCTCATTTTCTCTGATTTATTAGCCGGGTAATTATAGCGCCGTGTATATGCGTGTACGTTTGTGTACGTGTCTGTGTGTGTGTGTGTGTACGTATATGTGTTTGCTCGTTTATGTGTGTATCTGTGAGCTTCTGTGTGTTTGTGTGTGTGGATCGGGGAGTTTATGTGCGTTTGTGTAGTTGTTTGTGTATGTTTATGAGCAAGTGTGTGTGTGTTTGTGTGTGAGTGTGTGTGTGTGTGTCTGTGTGTCTGTGTGAGTGCACATATCTGGTACATGAATCAAAGCATATATAATGATTAAGTTTTAAGAATTTAGTACTTCTACATTCTAAAAACCCGATTACTTTCTATAACTCTCGATAAAATTTCCTCAAGATAGCTTCATCATGCACCCCCTCGCCCTCCCCTCCCCTCCCCTACCCCACCCTTCTCTCTCTCTCTCTCCTCCCCCATCCCCCACACCCCCCTCCCCATCCCCCACACCCCCTCCACACTCTCTCTCTTTTCTTAACTATTTTCGTAACATTTCTCCTTTCCCCCATACCTACCCCCTCCCTACCTCCCTACCTCCCCCTCCCCCTCCCCCCCAATTCTTACCTTTCATTACCTCCCCCCATCCCCCCTCCAAATATATTGTTCTGTTTTTTCCCCCCTTCTCCCTTTTCTCATTGCGTTCCCCTCCTTACCTCTCCCCTCCCCCCCCTCCCCACCCATATCATATCTATCACTCACCACGTACGCCCACTGACCACGCCCACTCCAGACACCGTGTCCATCCGTAATGCTCTGATGCCTTAGAAGAATCCAGGTAGGGGGAGGGAGGGGAGGGAGGGGAGGGGAGGAGGGAGGGCGTTCGGATATGTCACACGGATTCTGGATTCATGTAGGGGGGGTAGGGGAGGGTTAGGGTAGGGGGGGATGTTTACATCTTCCATGATCTGTTTATTTTTGCTTGTGTGATGAAGAGGGGATAGGGGAAAATGCGAGAGGGAAAGAGTGAGAGAGAAAGAGAGAGTAAGGTACATATATATATACATAGAGATAGATATTATTATTATGATAAAGAGAAAAAGGAATAAATATGTATAGATAGACACAGAGATAAAGAACCGTAAATCATCAATAGACAATTTAAACAGATAGAGACAGGGAGAAAAATAAATAAATAAAGATAACAGTAGAAAATCAAAAGAGGATTTCTCAAAGAAACTCAAAACTTCAAAGCAATCTTGAGAAAGCTAACTCTATAGTATAAATCAGAGAACAGTCCACTTTCACGTGAGTTAAAGAGAGAGAGAGAGAGACACACAGAGACAGAGATTTCTTTTAAAAATCGTGAAAACTTTTCTTCCCTAAAAAAAAGAATAAAAAAAAAGATTCTAATTACCATACGTAATGAGAAGTGCAAGGTATCATTACCAAAAATTTTAGGGCTATCATTAGAGACAGAAAAAAATGATAATTATCATGATTCCCTCTTGACACAGGTTGTCTCCTAACCTCACATATAATCCGTGTCTTTTAATCCGTGTCTTATCAATTAAGATGATTTGGTCGTGTCTTCTCTGTGGGTTGAGTAAAGGGGTTGTGTGGGTTGAGTAAAGGGTTGAATCTTCTTTTTCATGATTGATTTTGAGGTTTCTTAGCCTACTTCTCTCTTGGTGAATGTGGGAAAATCCAGGATTCTTGTTTTTTGTTTTCTTGTTTTCTTTCTTTCTTTCTTCTATAGGTTATTGTGTGTGGTTGATTGGTTTGTGTGTGTGTGTGCTTTTTATTTGTCTTTTCTTGTTTTTCTGTTTTCTCGTCTATTCTTTTGCTTTCTCTCCCTTTTCTCTCGTCTTTGCTCTGGGTAGAGAGCGAAAGAAACGAAGAGGGAGAGAAAAAAGGAAGAAAAGAAGCGAGAGAAAAAGAGAAACCAGCAAAAGGAAAAAAGAAAAGAGACGAGGAAAAGGCCGAGAGAAAGAGAGAGGGAGAGAGAGAGAGAGAGAGAGAGAGAGAGAGAGAGAGAGAGAGAGAGAGAGAGAGAGAGAGAGAGAGAGAGAGAGAGAGAGAGAGACAGAGAGACAGAGAGAGAGAGAGAGAGACAGACAGAGAGAGAGAGAGAGAGAGAGAGAGCGATGTATAACGGAACGTGCGCATACGGTTGTCAAGTTCGAATCCAAGGCCACGAGATTGCCGGCGAAGAAACGAGACAAAGAGAAAGAGAGAGTAAAGAAAGACCCCCAAAAAAAAATAACTTCCACATATAGCTGAATCTGATATTCGATCGGCCAGAAAAGGAAAAAGGAGGAGGAGGAGGAAGAAGAAGAAGAGAGAGAGAGAGAGAGAGAACAAAAAAAAAGTAAGTTTATTTCCGTAGTTGCTGGCGCGTGACCTGCCTCGTCTCCGTTTTCTATTCGCTCGACCTTCCAAGGGTAACTTGTTTAATCACTAAGATATGCCAAACATGCGGTAGTACAATAAACTTAGTTGTAATCACTTCATGTACAGCTTAAGAGAATCATCAAGATTCTGTTTACCGGATTGGAAATCTTGATTTAAAAAGAGAAGAATATCTTTATCGCCTTAAAACTAATCAACGGATGAATTTTATTAGTCCGTAATCAGCAGCAACAGAAATCACTTTTGTAATATACGAGGTTTTAAATGTCATGATTGATATATTCTCTTTATAAGACTTCATTTAAGAATCTCCCTTCTCCCTCCCTGCCCCCCTCCCCCCCATCTCCCTTCCCTCTCTCCTCCCTCTCTTCCCTCATCTTTCCCTTTTCCTCCTCTCGCCTTTCCTCCATTCTCTTTTCTCTCCTCTTCCTATTTCCCTTTCCTCCCCTCCCCTATTCCTTCACCTCACCCTATTCTCCCTTCGCCCATCCTCCTCCTTCCCTCTTCGCCTTTCCTCCATTCTCTTTTCTCTCCTCTTCTTATTTTCCTTTCCTCCCCTATTCCTTCACCTCACCCTATTCTCCCTTCGCCCATCCTCCTCCTTCCCTCTTCGCCTTTCCTCCATTCTCTTTTCTCTCCTCTTCCTATTTTCCTTTCCTCCCCTATTCTCCCTTCGCCCATCCCCCCTTCCCTCCATTCTCTTTTTTTTCTCCCCTCTTCTATTCTCCCTTCTCCTCACTATTCTCCCTTCGCCCCCCCTTTTCCCTCTCCCCCCCATCCTCCCACAGCCCCCCCCCCCCCGCTCTCTCCTCGTCAACACCGCAAAGCCCAAAAAATATTCATTATGGACGCTTACACTCCTTAACTTCACCGCGCAGAATATAGGCTACTTTCTAGACACCAATCTGTTTACGGAAAAAAAAGAAAATAATAATGAATATACAGCTTTGGATTTCATTGAACGAGTGGCTTTGTTTTTGTTTTTTTTTGTGTGTGTGTGAATATTAGCTTTTGATATGTGGTTTTGTTTTACTTTCTATTGATGCTTAATAAGGTAGGAGTTAAAAGTAAAATACGAAAGGAGATTAATACTTGGCAACGGAGCGGAGGGGGTGAGGAGGAAGGAGGGGGTGGGGGGTAAGGGAGTAAAAATAAGGGGGCAAGAGGCCCAAGGGAAGGGGGGAGGGGGGTTGGAGGGGGATAGGGGGGGGAGGAGGCCCCAACAAGAGCAGCATGATCGCTTTCCCTTCAAAAATGCACGTGGGCAGAACTTGCTCGCTTCCGTACGAGACACGCGCGGGTTAACACGTACTCAGGAGCCGCAATTTTTTGTTGATTATCGTACATCACTTCCGATTGTCTTTTGTTTTGTTTTTCTGCGCGTTCGTTCGCTCTCTTTCTCTTTCTCTCTTTCTCTCTCGCTCTGCCTATTGTCTGCTTTATTTACTTAATTGTTTATTTCGTTCTCTCTCTCGTGTTTTCTCTACCACTCTCTCTCTTTCTCTCTCTCTCTCCTCTCCCCCATCCCCCCTTCCCTCCCTCCCTCCCTCCCTCCCTCCCTCCCTCCCTCCCCCCCTCCCTCCCTCCCTCTCTCCCTCTCTCTCTTTTATCTCTTTCTCTTATTTCATGCTTCATTCGAAACGAAAAGTGCAGTGACGTTGTACAATCATCTGACTTTTTTCTTGTTTTGGCGCGAATGAGATGATTTCATGTGAGATAACATTGTGTTATTTGTCTTTTTTTATTACGACGCTGTTTTGCACACAATACAGAGAGAGCAGGTACATTTTTTTTTTTTTTTGGTCACTTTCGCGGGAAAAAGAAGAAGACAGAAAAGAATATATCACATACAATACCTTATTTGAATTCAAAGAAAGGATAGATATATTATTTTTAGTATCTTATCGAAGAACGAATCGTACTCTAGATGATATATAGTTTTCCTAAATATATATATATAACCCGCGGTCTCTCTGTCAAACCAATAATAAGAGTAATAAACACTAAGGTTAGGAAAAAATTAGGATAACTGAATATGCATAAAAAGGCGGAAGAAATAGGAGGAAGGAGGAAGAGAGGTAGGAAGGAGATGAGAAAGAAAACGAAAGAGAGAGAGAAAGAGAAAGAAAGAATACGAAATAGAGAGAAAGAGAGAGAAAACGAAGGAGAGAGAAAGAGAATGAAATCGAAATAGAAAGAGGAAGAGAGAGAGAGAGAGAAACAACGAAAGAAACCGAAAGAGAGAAAAAGAATTAAAAAAAAAAAAAAGAAAGAGAAAAAGAGGAATTGGATAATTTAATGTCATGTCACCGTCGATGATTCCAGCACTTTGTAAGGAGTCTCATAAGAACTTACGTGAGTGCTTGATCAAGAAAATTTCAAGATCATGGTCAGATGGTCAGATGGGGGGAGGGGAGGGGGGGAGGTAAAAGAGGTAAGAAAGCAGGCTATTTTCATTTGTGTTTTATTGATGTTTCATATAAGAAATAAGAATGATTATTATTATTATCATTGGACATCGTATTCGTACAAGTGCTCGTTCACATCCGCTAGAAGTTCACCATATATATTTATTCATTTCTCTATCTCTCTATTTATCTCTTTCTATCTCTCTTTCTCTCTCTCTCTCTCTCTCTCTCTCTCTCTCTCTCTCTCTCTCTCTCTCTCTCTCTCTCTTTCCATCCCTCCCTCCCTCCCTCCCTTCACTCACCCTCCCCCTCCCCACTACAAAATTTCACCCCCTTCTCCCCCCCTTCCCCACTCCCTCCCACCCCCTCCCACCCCATATTTTTCCGAAGTAATCAACTGAAACACATAAGACTACCATTTAGTCACGCTAGTCCCTAAAGATGGGAAATCAGGGAAATCTTAGTCCTTTAGGGAAGAAACATGGTGGAAGGTACGTAGAGAGAGGGAGGGAAGAGGAGGGAGGGAAGAGGAGGGAAGGGGAGGGAGGGAGGGAGGGGCTTCCTTTGGGTCCCTTTTGTGGTTTTTAAAGACGGGGTGCACAATATTCATATGTAGTTACGTACAGTTCAGGTTGAGTATTTGTGAGTATCGTTGCCGTCTCTATATTTGGAATTTTAATTTTAGATACACTGTAATCTTCTTCTTTTTGCTTAGCCGTTGTTGTTTTTCCTTTTGTTTTGTTTTTGTTTTTAGTCACGTTAGTCCTATGACGAGAGTAAATATATTTAATCACTTTACCCCTATGGCTCGAGTAATATCTTTTAGTCACGTTACCCCCAAAGTCGAGAGTAAATATATTTATTCACTTTACCCCTATGGCTCGGGTAATATATTTAGTCACGTTACCCCCAAAGTCGAGAGTAAATATATTTATTCACTTTACCCCTATGGCTCGATTAATATCTTTAGTCACGTTACCCCCAAAGTCGAGAGTAAATATATTTATTCACGTTATCCCCATGAAGAGAGTGAACCTCTGACGTCATCACAAGTAAAGCACCGTATCCGATTCCTTGCACGAACGACCTTTAAGAATCGTGTCCGATTTTTCTCGCCGAATAAAAGACTTCATTGGAAAAAAAATGTATATAAAAAAGGAGCGACTTGAATTATGAAGCTTATATATTATTTGTCCCACACGCTGCGAGTGTTGAGGCTGAGCTCTGAATAGGTGTCGTTAATTCACTACTCCAGGAATGCAGAATTATCGCCCTTTGGGTAGGTTGTCCCTCCTTGACACCCACCCCCCTCCCCTCCCCTCCGCCTTTCCCTCCCTCTATCCATATCCCACCTTCCTCCCTCGCCTTTTACCCCCCCTCCTTCTCTATCCTTACCTATATCCCTCCTCCCTTCCCCTCCCTCT
Source organism: Penaeus japonicus (assembly GCA_017312705.2). Taxonomy (NCBI): domain Eukaryota; kingdom Metazoa; phylum Arthropoda; class Malacostraca; order Decapoda; family Penaeidae; genus Penaeus; species Penaeus japonicus. Next base: position 139,061 of record BOPN01003763.1, on the reverse strand, counting down.
CCCTGCCTCCCATCCCATCCCTGTCCCCACCTCCCTCTCCCTCTCCCCACCTCTCTCTCCCCACTTCCCTCTCGCCACCTCCCTTCCCTCCCTCTCTCCCATCCCATCCCTGTCCCCACCTCTCTCCCCTCCCCCTCCCCCTCCCCCCTCCCCTCACCAATGATAGCAGTAGACTTCGGTAGTTCGATCTCCCGCCAGCGTGTACAAAGCCTGGTACAGAGTGTGGCTTCCCCGTCGAGAGGATATGATAAATGGCTTTTAAAATGGCTGAGTTGGTGGCTTGGCTTTATAAAGGTAGAGAGGTAGAGGAGATAGGAGAGAGGGATTTTCGAACGGGAAGGAAGGGAGAGACAGAGAGATGGGGGAGAAGATGTGGGTTTGTTTGAGTGTGTTTGTTTGTTTTGTTTATTCTGGATTTCTTGGTCTTTCTCTCTCTCTTTCTTTCTATCTCTATCTTTCTTTTATCTTGTTCTCTCTGTTAATTGATCTAGTCTGATTATCTTCCTCTTTTCTCTCTTTCTCTCTCTCTCTCTCTCTCTCTCTCTCTCTCTATCTATCTATCTATCTATCCATCTATCTATCTATCTATTTATCTCTCTCTCTCCTCTTCCTCTTTCCATTCTGTTTCTCACGGATTCTCACACTCTCTCAGCCGAGACGAGGGAATCTCCCATCATTTCATTTCTTATTAGTTTCACTTCCATTAAATCTTCTCAGTCAAAACACCTGTCACTCAAGTAATTCTATCTACAAAGCGCTCTCAAAGTTCTTCTAGTATATGGCGTATGACTGTATGAATCGCTCGGTAATGATACAAAATACAATATAAAAAAAGAATCGAGATACAATGTAAGCGAATAAACATAAAGACAAGATAAGAAACATAAAAAAAAATACAGAATCAAGAATCAACAAAACATAGAATCAGACGTGAGAAAGAGAAAGAAACACACACACAGACACACACACACACACATGCACACACGCACACACATATACGCCACGCAGTACACTGTAATGTACAGCTTTCTACATAGCAATAAGCATGTCCTCTAAGCTTGCCTCGGGAGATGGCTCAGCCTGGTCGAAAAGTACCGGTTTTCAACTCTATTTAATGGGAGTGAGAGAAGGGGCTCCTTTTTGGTGTTACTTTGTGGGCTCTGTTTTCTTCTTCTTCCTCTTCTTCTTTTTCTTCTTCTTCTCTTTCTTTCTTTCGTTCTTTATCTATCTTTATTTCTCTCTCTCACTCTCTATCTATCTATCTATCTATCTTTATCTTATTTTCTCCCTCTTCCTCCTTCCTTCCCTTGCTCTCTCTCTCTCTCTCTCTCTCTCTCTCTCTCTCTCTCTCTCTCTCCCTCCCTCTCTCTCTCTCTCTCTCTCTCTCTCTCATTTCATCTCTAAAATACCTGTAGAAAGGCGTTGGCATCCGCACCTTAATCTAATGATCATGTAGGGGTAATACCACATCATTATCGTATCGCACACACATATAAAAACAAAATAATAATGATAATACACAAGATAAAAAAAAATAATAATAATAAAAAAAAGGCGAAAAGATCCAGAGATTATTTTCTCGGTTCTCTTGACACTGTTACCAACAACAGGTCTTCGGAATGAGACCGTATATCTTCACTTGTGAAACTTTCCCTAATAATGTGTGGTGCCGCTTGCGTGTTAGGGGGGGAGGGGGGGGGGAGGGGGAGGGGAGGAGGAGGGGAGGGGGGAGAGGGAGGGGGAGGGGGAGGGAGGGAGGAGGCTAAGAGGGGTGGCAGGCAACACTTGTCATACATTTTAGGCTCGTGTGATGTTCTGGTAACTGTAGGCCTGTGTGTGTTTCTAATCCATTTTGATTGAGAGAAAGAGAGAGAGAGAGAGAGAGGGAAAGAGACATAGAGAGATAGAGAGAGAGAGAGCGTGCGACAGAGAGAAAGAGAGAGAGAGAAGGAGACAAACAGAGAGAGAAAGACAGCCAAACAATCAAAGAGAGAGAAAGAGAAAGAGAGACAAAAGAGAGAGAAAGAGAAAGAGAGAGAAAGAGAAAGAGAAAGACAGACAAACAATCAAAGAGTGAGAGAAAGACAGCCAAACAATCAAAGAGAGACAGAGAGAAAGAGAGACAAAAGAGAGAGAAAGAGAGAGAGAGACAGAGAGAGAGAGAGAAAGACAGACAGAGAAAGACAGCCAAACAATCAAAGAGAGACAGAGAGAAAGAGAGACAGAAAGAGAGAGAAAGAGAGAGAGAGACAGAGAGGAGGGTGGGTGCAGCCAGCTTTCTATACAGCGCCCCCTAAAGGGAGAGGCGCTCTACATTCGAAGGTGTAAGAAGACCTTCTGGTGGCGCCTCGTGACGTCACTCCGGCGGCGACTCGCTCCTTCGCTCGATTTTGTTTTTGTTTTGTTTGTTTGTTTGTTATTTTGTTTGGGTTTGGTTGTTTGTGTTGATTTTTTTTTTTTTGGGGTGTTGTTATTGTCGTTATTGATATTTGTTGGTTGTAGTTATAGTTATATAAGTGTTATTTTTCCTGCTATTATTATGATTGTTATGATCTTTTATTATCATTGTTATCACTATCTTTATCATTCATGTTTATGTTCAAATGATATTCTCGTATATTTATTATGTACTATGATTGATTTCTGATAAATGTGATTTTAACATTCCCCTTTTTTCTATCTTTGCAGGTACGTACAACTGAAGGTGTATTCCGTAATTTTCTACGAAGTCAAAAAAAAAAAAGAAAAAAAAAGGCAGAGGGTAAGACTAATAACCTTTTTTTCATTTATTTCATCAAATAATATATATATATAACCTATATCATATTTCAAATAGATAAACCATATCAAATATATCAAAAAAAGCTTTCAAACCCAAGAAATATATCAAAGAATCTATATTCCATTTCTCCTTAATCAAAAAAAAAAAAAAAAAAAAAAAAAGAAAGATAATTATAAGCAACACAATAGCCATACCGATACTAGGAATCTCTAATGGCTAGGAGAGACATCTCAATCTAATGTACTATTGATGTCAAAGGGCTATTGACTGCTGTGCATTCATTAGCATAATGTAGATTGATGCTGCCAATTGTAGGATTAATTATAAGGGGAATTCTAATGAAGGAGGGGCTATGATAGAGATAAAGTAATTAAGAGAAGATGTAGAACAAAAGAATGTTGTATAAAAAAAAAAAATTAGATAAGGGTTTAGGGAGATACGAACGTAAGATAATCTAGCAATATAGAACTAAGAATCTCAATCAGACTAAATACAATCATTACAAATGATAGATCGAATAAGAAATCATTCATAGAAGGGGATTAAAGACTATCATAAAAGGAAAATATCGAGTTTTTTTTCTCTCTCCAAGAACAAAAATTGAAAAGCAGAGAGAGAGAGAGAGAGAGAGAGTCTATGCGTGCGTGTAAACAAATATTGACAGGTGTTTGGAAAATAGCTTCTAAAAACGAGTAAATATTCACCTTATCTATTTCTAAAATGAGGATTGAATTTGGATTCTGGTGATTTTGAACTGTGACCAAAATAAGAGATAACTTTATCAATTTACGAAAGTTTTTTTTTTACCGAATACTTATAAAAAAAAGCGATGGTAATTTCGACGCTCCGACATCCTTATTGAAAGGAATATTTGCAAAATTCACTGCACAGAAACTGAATATAATCCTCAATAGAATTAATTTCAAGGGATGAATTAACCCTCACGAATCCATTTGGGGAATCATGCTCTTGCACTTGTCTTGTGTTGCACGGCTTGTGTTGCCAAGAGGTGGTCAAACAGTTAATAGCTTACCGTCATCTTAAGACAATTCTAAAGAAAACAAACAGACATAGAATCTTTTATTTATGCTTCTCTTGTTCTTCTATTTATCAAGCGTTGCATATTTTCCTTTTTTTTTTTTTTTTGTTTTTTATTTTTTTTTTTTTTTTTTTTTTTTTTTTTTTTTTTTTTTTTTTTTTTTTTTTTTTTTTTTTTTTTTTTTTTTTTTTTTTTGTCTGTGTTATTTTCTCTTCTTTCTCTTTTTCCCGCTTTTGGTTATCGCTTATTATCCTTCTCTCTGCGTACATTATTATTTGTTTTTGTCTATCTCTCTTCGTTCATGATGCGCATTCCACTTTTGGAACTATTGTATCATTCAGCTTTCACTCACTCATGCCCCCCCTCCCCCCTCCTCCCTCCCCCCTCTACCCCTCCCGCCACCGCCACAACCTCCTCCTCCTCCTCCTTCTTCTACTCCTCCTCCTCCTTCTATTCCTCTTCCTCCTCCTCCTCCTTTTCCTCCTCCTCCTCACTTCTATCTTCTCATTTTGCCTCCTTTTCTCTATTCTCTCTTCCTCTTTCTCTCTCCCTCCTTACCTCATCCTCCCTGTCCCTTTCACTCTCCCCCCTCCTTCCCTCTCCCTTTCCCCCACTCTCCCCCTCTCCCCTCTACCCCCACTCTCCCTCTCCCCTACCCCGCTCTCCCTCTCTCCCTCCCTCCCTCCTTCCCCCCCTCTCTCCCTCTCCCTCTCTCTCTCTCCCTCCCTCTCCCCTCCCCCCCCCTCTCTCTCTCTCCCTCCTCCCCCCCCCCCCTCCCCCCCTCAGCTAGAAACTCCCACGAGGAGGAGCGCCACGTTCTAGGGCACAGAGCAGTCGAGAATAGCAAGGGAGTTGGCGCTCTTCCAATCAAGGTTCCTCCTCTTCCTCTTTTATCTTATTTCTTCTCTTCTTCTCTTCGTCTTTTTTCTCTCTTCTTTCTTTATTTTTTGTTTTTTCTTCTTTCTATTTCTCTTTCTCTTCGCCTTACTTCTGCCTCCTCCTCCTCCTCCTTCCTCTTGTTTCTGTTTCTTTTCTCTTCTTTCTCTTCTTTCTCCTCTTCCTCCTCCTCCTCCTCTATCATCCTCATCTTCTATCCTCTTCCTCCTCCTCCACCCTTCCTCTCTTCTTCTTCCTCCTCCTCCTCCACCCTTCCTCTCTTTCCCTTCCTCACTCCCCGGTCGCAGTTAAAGCAGAAGCAACTATGGCGCGGGGGTGTCTGACCTCTGACCTCGTAAGTATGCAAAAGACGGGGTGAAGTTAGTAAAATAGGAAGGTGAAAGAGGGGGGAGGGGAGGGGAGGGGAGGGGAGATGGGATGGGGGGGAGGTGTTTAGGGTCAATTTTCACTGTTGTCGAAAAGAGAGAGAAAGAGAGAGAGATAGAGAGAGGGGAAGAAAGACAAAGAATAGGAAAAAAAGAAATAATGAATAGAGAAAAGAAAACGAAGGTAGACATAGAAGAGAATACAGACAAGAAATATATGTCACTATAAAAAAAAATAATAATAATAAATAGATAAAAAGAAATAAAAAAAACGAATTAACGATTCAAGAAGATTAATCAAGACAAGAATACATAAATAATACTCAATGGACGAAAGCCAGACGTCTTCATTCGTGTGTTTGAAAAGGATGTTCGAGAGTGTTCAACTGTTTGACGTTTTAAAGTTTGTTTGCGTTTTGATTAGCGCCAAAAAATGCTGAAAAATTGCCGGGGTAAATGTCAATATTTGATTAGGTATCATATTTCTTATGTCTTTTATTCCAGTCGAGAGAGAGAGAATAAGAGATAGATAGATAAAGAGAGAGAGCGAATAAGAGATAGATAGATAATAATTATGTAAAGCCAAAATAACGTCAAAGACCAACGATAACAACAACAACAAAAAAGAAAAAAAAAGAAAAGAAAACCACACAAGTCACCCCTTAAAAAAAAGAAAAACACATAAGACTCTACCCTTGCATGACCCGGATCTAGTGAATAGAAAACGGATACCAGACTAGAAAACCACTTGGCACCCTCAGCGCTTGGCACCATCTGTACGAGGTGCCCATGCCAAGGTGCTCCGTGGGTTTTCAATCTCTCTCAATCAGCTGTTTTTCATCTCGCGATCAGCTGGGCCTTGTGAATGTGATTGATAAAGGATGCTGTGATGTGTTTTGCTCTCTCTCTGTTTCTTTCTCTTTCTCTTTCTATCTTTCTCTTTCTATTTTTCTCTTTCTCGTTTTCTCTCTGTCTATCTATCTGTCTGTCTATCTCTTTTCTGTTGTATTTTTTCTCTCTCTTTCCCTCTTTTTCATATTCTCTCTCCTTCCCTCCCTCCCTCCTTCTCCCTCTCTCTTCTTTTCTTTCCTTCCCAGTCTCCCTTCCTCCCTTCCTCCCTCTCTCCTTCTTTCCTTCCTTCCCTCCCTACCCCCTTCCTTCCCTCTATCCCTTCCTCCCTCTCTCCCTCCCTCCTTCTCTCCCTCCTTCTTTCCCTCCCTCCCTACCTCCCTCCCTCCTTCCCTCCCTAATTCCCTCCCTCCCTCTCCCTTCCCCCCCCCCTCCCTCCGCTAAACGCAAGTTCGCGCTCCCGGCCTCCGCTTTTCATTTGTTATTCTGCATCTCGGCGCGCGGTGTTGCCGTCCAGGTGGGTTGTTGATTCTGAACCCGATCCAACGACGCTGAGAGGATGATGATGGTGATGATAATGGTGATGATGGTGATGAAGATGAGGCGGTGATATGCATGGCTATCGCGGCGGAGATAATTTCAATCGCGGAATTATATCTTAGCCACTCACCGTGGATTTAAAGGGTGGATATAAAGTTTCTAAATGAGCGGGAAAGGTGTTTAACCTTCCCGATTGAAGAGGCGGGTTGATTGGGTAGGTTTAGGGGGGGGGGGGGGGAGGGAAGGGAGGAAGGGAGGAGGAGGAGGAGGAGGAGGAAGGTGATTATTAAGGTAGATTTGTGTTTGCGTGAGGAGAGGTAGGGGCTGGGAGGGGGGAGGGGGATCATCGTATTTCAAGGTAGTTGTACTCCCACCCTTCCTCCCTACCTCCCTCCCTCCCTCCTCCTCCTCCCTCCCTCCCTCTCTCCCAGTCCTTTCCTCCCTCCCAGTCCCTCTCTCCCTCCCTGTTCCTCCCTCCCTGTTCCTCCCAGTCCTTCCCTACCTCCCTCCTTCCCTCCTTCCCTATTCCTCCCTCCCCCCCCCCCTCCCTCCCTCCCTCCTTCTCTACCGCAATCTCTCAATCTGACCAGTTCCCACCTGATACCAAGTTCTCGACAGATACCTTGGGTACCTGAGACCTTGTACTTCTGCCGCTTCTTTTCTTTGCTTGTTTTGCTTCTTCTTCTTCTTCTTTTTCTTCTGTTTCTGTTTCTTCTGCTTAAGCTTGTTCCTCTTCTCCTCCTCCTCCTCCTCCTTTTTTTCTTATTCATCATTTTCTTATTCTTTCTACTTATTTTCTTTTCTTTTTTTTTAGATGTGTCCCCTTCCCCTCCACCCTCTCTTCCCACTCTCTCCCCTCTCCCCTCTCCCCCTTTACCATACCCTTTCCCCCTCCCCCCCTTACCATACCCCCTCCGTCCCCATACCACCAAGGCGCCATTATGCAGTGTATGCCATGACACTAATTACCGAGAATGCCAAATGCCCTGTCAGCTACCGGATGCCCCGACTCTGTATCCTGTTTGCTGATTATGTAGTCGTGAGGAGGGGGGAAGGGGGGGGGGAGGAAAGGGGAGGGAGAGGGGGAAGGGTATGGGTAGAGGGAAGGAGGGAAGTGTGTTAAGATTGTAGGTTGTTTTTCTGTAATTTCTTCTCTATTTTATTTTCCTTTTTATATGTATGTGTCTTTCTTTCTTTCTTTTTTCTCTTTTCTCTTCTTTTCTCTCGCTCATTCTTCCACTTCTTATTCCTATTCCGCTTCACGTGAATGAATCAAAAGAGAGAAAGATAAACCTCTGAAAAAGAGAGGGAGAAAAAAAAAGATAATCCGCAGTAGATATAAAAAAAATAATAATAATAATAATAATAATTCCTTCTTTTTATTTCTTTCTCTCTCTATATAAAGATAACATCTTAGGTTATCAAATCCCGAATGGTTTAACAGTTGTCTTTAACAATGAATGGACAAAGGGGTAAAACACAGCCATAAAACAAAAGATTATTGTGTTTATACCTTTGGGGGGGCGGGGGCGGGGGGGCGTGTGTGTATACGCCCTTGTCACCTTCCCCATCCCCCCCCTAACCCCTGTCCCTCTCCCCCTCTCCCCCTACCCTGTGCCCCACCTCGGTAGCTCTTAATACCCTTCCTCCTGCCCGTATATCTTCCTTATTGTGTCTTATATCCCCTTTTTGGTACCCATATACCCTCCCCCTATCCCCCCCACCCCCTTTACGTAGATTCCTCTTCTCTAATACCCACTTTACTTCTGTTATACCCCCTCCCCTTTCTCAGATACCCCCAACAAACACTCTGGTTCTAATGCTTTATACCCCTATACACTCTTCCTCCTCCCTCCCTCCCTCCCTCCCCCCCCTCCCTCCCTCCCTCCCTCCCTCCCTCCCTCCCTCCCTCCCTCCCTCCCCCTCCCCCCCTCCCCCCATCCTCCCTCCCTTCCTTCCTCCCTCCCTCCCTCCCCTCCCTCCCTCCCCGTTCATGAGTCAGCATATGGATGTATGGGTATTCAAGTATTCCTTTTTTTCTTTTTTCTTTTTTATCATTTGTTGTCAACTCATGTTCGCGAGTGTCTGTCCGTGTAATTCCCCTAATAATAGGCTCTTACCTGGAAAATAGCTCTTTTGTATTTACTGGAAGGTTTAGGACGCCATTTTGGTTTGACAAAGAAGTATGGTCTCCCGTTTTCTTCTTCTTGTTTTTTTTTTAGGTTTTCTGTTTATTTTTTTGTCGTGTTTACGGATTATCTTGACAAAAGGGTTAGTTCTTTCTCTTTTATATACTTTTTTTTTACTCTTTTTACGTTTCGTTTCATTATATTTACAGGAAATTGGAAAATTCTTGGAAAATGGAAAGGGGTAACGGGCTTTAAAAAAAAATAAAAGATAGATATGTAAAAGCTGAGTAAATTGCACTAAAATTGCCATTACTATTAAGCATAAAGATGAAATCGTTCAGGTTAATTAACCTAAGTAATTATTTTGTTTATATATATAAATACTTTTCCCCGCGCCAAAAAGATGAGAGATACAAATTACTCAATATATCTCCATCAAAAAAATAAGATAAAGCATATACATTCCCACGTTTCTCCAGTCCTTAAAAAACAAAGCTAATTAACAACAACAAAAGAACAACATTTATGAATATCCCCATTTCAAAAAAACAAAAACAAATGACGAACGACCATCCTTCTAGACGAATTAGCGAGAGCTACACCAACAATAGCTATATACAGATAGACAAATAGATACATACATAGATCAGTAGTTAAACTGGTAGATAAATAGACATAGATACTTCCCCAGAACTTAAAATAAAAGAAAACCGACCTCCCTCAAAGGCAAATTAATCCCCATCTCCATAACGGTCATTGTCATCTGATTGGCTGGTTCGCCCACCAACGGCAGATCCTTATTTGAATTTAAATGGCGCCTAATGCCTTGCGCCCTGCTGGTCCGATCTCGGTGGTAGATTGCTTTTCCTAGTGGACTTATTATCTTCTTCTTCTTCTTCTTCTTCTCTTCTCTCTTTTATTCTTTCTCTGTCTTTGTCTATTTCTCTCTCTCTCTCTCTATCTATTTATCTATCTATCTATCTATCTATCTCCCTCTCTCTTTCTATCTCTCTGAATCTCTCTTTCAATCCCTTATCCCCTTATCCCTCTCATTCTTCCTCCTTCTTCCTACCTATCTATCCATCTATCCATCTCCACACTCTCCCCTCCGCCCCTCCCTCACACTACTTATGATGAGGGAGAAATGTCTTACACAGCTTTTATGAGACTTCGCACGTCGTTTGGGTACACAGGTGGTTGGGCAGAGGGAGTGAGGGAGAATTTTTAAGATGTTTGAAGAAAGGGTAGGGGGGAACTAGGAGGGGAGGGGGGAGGGGGTTGTCTCTTTTTCCTCTCTTTCTCTATCGTTGTCTCTCTATCTATTTATTTGTGTGTTTCTTTCTGTCTCTCTCTATCTGTCGCTATGTATCTTCTTTTCTTTCTCTCTCTCTCTCTCTCTCTCTCTCTCTCTCTCTCTCTCTCTCTCTCTCTTTCTCTCCCTCTCTCCCTCTCTCTCTCTCTTTCTCATTTCTCTCTCTCCCTCTCTCTCTCTCTCTCTCTCTCTCTCTCTCTCTCTCTCTCTCTCTCTCTCTCTCTCTCTTTCTCATTTCTCTCTCTCTCCCTCCCTCCCTCCCTCCTCTGAGTACATGTCCATTCTCGGTGATTGAGAGGGCTATGAGGAAGGAGGGGGAGGGAGGGGGAGAAGGGAGAGATGTCGTAGAACCAGATTCCAACATGTTTACTCTGGCACTGTTGCAAATTGCAAGGTTAACTAAACAACAACATTTTTGCATTCTTCCTTTTCTACTACCCTCCACCACCTCCTCCTTTCTTCTTCTTGTTCTCTATCTCTTGTCCTCCTCCTCCTCCTCCTCCTCTTCCTCCTCCTCCTTCCCCCCCAAGACCTGTCATTCAAAGAAAGAAAGAAAGAAAGAAAACAAGTTATCCTAATCAATGACTCCATTCAACACAATCTTGCAATCAACAATGGAGATAAACGGCAGAAGATGAAGATTTGGGGGAGGGGGGAGGAAGAGGGAGGAGGGGGGAGGGGCACAGGGATGAGGGTTAGAAGAGGAGTGATGTCAGACAGTGTGGTGAGGGAGGGGAGGGGGGAGGAAGGGGAAGGGGAGGGCATGGGAGGTCTGGAGAGTAGGAGTAGCAAGAGGGGGAGGAGAAAGAGATAGAGAGAGAGAGAGATAGAAACAGAAACAGAGGAACAGACAGAGATAGAGAGATACAGAAAGAGCACAAGAGAAAGAGACAAAGAGAGAGAGACAGAGACAGAAAGAGCACAAGGAAGAGAGAGAGAGAGACAGAGAGAGGGACAGAAAGAGCATAAGAGAGAGAGACAGAGACAGAAACAGAGAGAGAGACGGAAAGAGCACAAGAGAGAGAGAGAGAGGAAAGCGAGAGAGTTCAACTCCATGCTTTCCCATTCTCATTCAAATTTCGGTCTTCGAGGGTCAGACAGGTGGCTACTGATACCATCTGTATGTATGTAAGAGTGTCTATATCCGTTGATGGAATTGGGGTAGAAGGGGGGGGGGTTAGTGAAGAGGGGGCAAGGCGGGAAAGGAGAGTCCCGTGGGTGCCCTTTTTAATTGGCTTTTTTTTTGTTGTTGTTTTACTAGGTTCCCCAAGGGGTCTAGGGTGTGGTTCTAAGGCGGTCACGGGGTTATGTGTTAACGTGTTTTATGTGTTAAGGGTTGTTATTCTGTCTTGTGTTTTTGTTTTTGTTTTTAGTTTCTTTTCTTTAGTTTTTGTTTGGTCCTTTTTTCTCGTTCTTTCTTTATTTATTTCGCTGCTTGTGTGTCTCTTTTTTTCTCTCTCTTTCTGTATTGATGTTTCTGTCTCTTTTTCTCTTTCATCCATATCTCCCTCCCTTTCCCTCTTTCTCTCTCCCTCCTCAACTCTCCTCTTCTCTCTTTCTCTCTCCTTCCTTCCCCCTCCCCTTCCCTCTTTCTCTCCCTCTTTCTTCCTCCCCCTCCTTCCCCCCTTCTCTCCCTCTTTCTCCCCCTCCCTCTCCCTCCCTCCTCCCTCCCTCCTCCCTCTTTGTCTCTGAAGGGACATTGATGAAGCAACATTATCATGACGATGCAACTGTGTAGCAAGATCAAGGGTTCAAAAGTGCACTCCTTGTTCTCTCTCTCTCTCTCTCTCTCTCTCTCTCTCTCTCTCTCTCTCTCTCTCTCTCTCTCTCTCTCTCTCTCTCTCTCTCTTTCTCTCTCTTTCTCTCTCTCTCTCTCTCTCTCTCTCTCTCTCTCTCTCTCTCTCTCTCTCTCTCTCTCTCTCTCTCTCTCTCTCTCTCTCTCTCTCTCTCTCTCTCTTCCCATACCTCTTGAATTATTCAATATTCTCTCTCCTGTTTTCCATTCCGAAAACTTTCCAAAAAAACAAGGAAAAAAAAGGATGGATAGGAAAATAACCAGGAAATATTAAAGGACAGAAAAGCTGGCGAGGAAAACACCAGGAAATATTAAAGGAAAAAAAGCTGACGAGGAAAAGACCAGGAAACACCGGGAAATGTTAAAGGAAAGAAAAATTGACGAGGAAATATTAAAGGAAAGAAAAGTTGACGAGGAAAAGACCAGGAAACACTTGTGGAGATAAGGAGGCGGACTGGAGTCGGAGGTGCTGGAGTGGAGGGAGTGATCCGACAACCTCATGCATCTGCAACTAATTTCACTCGAGTTCGAGTGCGGGCGCGCGCGCTCTCTCTCTCTCTCACTCCTTTTTGTCTTTTCCGTTCTTGGGATTCTCTTTCTTCTACTTTTTTTTTCTTGTTATTGGTTTCTTGTTTCTTCTTCTTCTTCTCTTCTTCTTGTTATTCTGTTTTCTTTTCTCTCTCTCTTCCTCTATTTCTGTCTCTATTTTCTTTTTTAGTTTCTGCTTATCGTATTCCTTTCTTCCTTTTTTCGCTTTTTCCTTATTCTTTCTCTGTCTGTCTATCTATCTATCTCTTTCTCTTCCTCTATTCCTCATTCTCCCGTTTCTTTTTCTTCTCCTCCTTCTCTCTCCTTCTCCTCCCGTCTCAACTTTCCCCCGGGTAACAAGGGCGATGACGCGTTGGTTTATAATCTGATTCACGTCTCTATAGTCTTTTTTTTTTCCCCGCCATTCGAAATTAAACTTTTTTCCCCCGAAGCTGTCTGTGGTTTTATCGGGGTTACTAAACGACTCGTAAAATAAGATATGTTTATCTCTCATCTTTTTACGGCATGAGAGATTATTAAAATTGTTTTAATAGTTTGGGTTTTTTAATATTCAGATTAATATTGTGATACAATTTGTGAAACTTATTTCGGTATACAATGATAACCAGTAAGATAAGAGTCGATATGTTTCTGCGCGGGAATATGAATATTCGTTGAATATTTTAAATGTTCTTTCGATATCAAAGCCAATTTGTCTCCCTGTTTTTTCTAACTCTCTCTTGAATTACATGGTCGTATTACATCATTATCATCCACGCTAAATAGAAAGAAGAAGAAGAAAAAAACACAATAATAAGAGGGAGGAGAGAAGGCGAAGAGAACAGCCACCACTAACCCGGTCAATTAGGCCAAATTTCGTCTTTTTGTCGCGGGAAAATCGACCTTAAGCGAACGACAATGGCGATCGACAGCCACGAATATTAATGACGTTTGCAGGGCATATTGCACGTTGCAATCTTAATGATATCAGAAACTCCTGGCCATTGACTCGATAACTTTCGGGGCTTAGAGAGAGCACATTTAATGGACGGGGAAGGTATCTTAAATCAGACTTTTTTCAAAGAAGAGAACGAGATGGAATGAATTAATAAGAGAGAGAGAGAGAGAGGGAGAGAGAAGGGGAATGACAAAGATGGAAGTAAAGATGGGGGGAGGGGAGGAGGAGGAAAGGGGAGGGGGGGGGGGTAGTAAGTGTGTCATGTGGTGGGGTAGGGGGTGGTGGGTGGATGTTGAGAGTCCCCTCCCCCCTACCCCCCTCCACGTCTCTACGCCAAGCATCGGTCTCTTTGTCAAAATATATCCGATATCTATCTATTTATCTATCTATTCATTCTCTCTCTCTCTCTCTCTCTCTCTCTCTCTAACTATCTATTAATTCTCTCTCTCTCTATTCATCTATCTCTGTCTTTCTCTTTATCCATTCCACCTTTTCTCCTATCTATCCATCTCTATCTATCTATCCACCCCTTCCTTTCTATACCTATCTATCCACCTGTCTATCCACACACCCAGTAACAAATTCAAAAGTTACGGTGAAACCAACATTCTCCCCCCCTACCCTACCCCCCACACACCCCCACACCTCAGCTGCTCCGCTCCCCCCCCCCTCCCCACCTTCACCATTTAACTCCTTTCCCCTTACCCCCCCCACCCCCACCCCCACCCCCATCCCCATCCCCCATCAGCATCCGGGATTAAATAGAACCTTGAGAAACCGGATGATTACATACCTCTCTCTCTTTCTCTCTCTCTCTCTCTCTTTCTCTCTTTCTTACTCTTTCTCTTTCTCTTTCTCTCTCTTTCTCTCTCTCTCTCTCTTTCTTTCTTTCTATCTCTCTCTCCCCGTCTGTCTCTCTGTCTGTCTCTCTCTCTCTTTCTCTCTCTCTCTCTCTCTCTTTCTCTCTCTCTCTCTCTCTCTCTCTCTCTCTCTCTCTCTCTCTCTCTCTCTCTCTCTCTCTCTCTCTCTCTCTCTCTCTCTCTCTCTCTCTCTTACTCTCTTTCTCTTTTTTCTCTCTCTATTTCTCTCCCTCTCTCTCTCTTTCTCTCTCTCTTATCTCTTTTAATCTCTTCCTCTTTCCTCACACCTTTCACTACCTCTGTAGATCATAACAAAACCCAGTGCAATGGCCCCAGACGTGTCTCAACATCACAAACAATGGTTTTCCCCTTTCTCCTTTCTCTCTCTCTCTCTCTCTTTCTCTCTCTCACTCTTTATCTCTCTCTCTCTCTTTATCTCTCTTTCTCTCTCTCTTTCTCTCTCTCTCTCTCTCTCTCTCTCTATCTCTTACTCTCTTTCTCTCTCTCTCTCTCTTCCCCTCTTCCTTTCTTCCTCCCTCTCTCTCTCTATACTATCTATCTATCTATCAGAAAATAATCAAAAGCTATGGAATAACCATGATAGCCAATGACAGATCAAGGAATAACAAACAAGGAATGAATGAAAGGAAGAAGAAAAAACATGCGAAAAAATAGATTAAGCAAGAGAACATGAGGAGTGTGTGAGAAGCGACACAGCCGTGCATGACCTGAATGGAGTCTCTGATTATACTGATTGTCATGAACACACGTACGATTTCATGACACTGGGGAGAGCTCCGGTGTAGGTACTTTTATTCTCCGATGGATGGATGGATGGATGGTTGGATGGTTGGATGGTTGGATGGATGGATGTCTGTTTTTGTCTCTGTCTGGCTATTGCTATTTCGTTGTTTCTTCCTCTATCTCTCTTTCTTTCTTTCGCTTTCTCTCTCTCTTTCTCTCTTTCTTTTGCTTTCTCTTTCTCTCTCTCTTTCTTTATTTCTCTTTCTCTTTCTCTCTCTCTCTCTCTCTCCCTCCCTCCCTCCCTCTCTCTCTCTCTCTCTCTCTCTCTCTCTCTCTCTCTCTCTCTCTCTCTCTCTCTCTCTCTCTCTCTCTCTCTCTCTCTCTCTCTCTCTCTCTCTCTCTCTTCGTACCCACGCCTCTTGAAAGCTCTCGCCTCGGGCAAAGGGAGGAGACGAAGGAAGGAAGGGAGGGAGGGAGGGGGAGGAAGGAGAACGGGGTGGGGGTAGGGAGGTTCTATACGCTTTATCAGCTGATCACAATAGATCGAGGTGATTTGATCTTGGCCGACCTTCTGGCGTGTCGTCTCTGTTTTGTGGTCGTCATAGTTTGGCTTAAGAATATCATCTTTTTTTTTTTTTTTTTTGGACGTGTAGGTGTTTTTGTTGTTCCTTTTTCATCTTTATCTAGCTTTTCATCTCTCTTTCTCTCTCTCTCTCTCCTTCTCTTTCTCTCTCTCTCTCTCTCTCTCTCTCTCTCTCTCTCTCTTTCTCTCTCTCTCTCTCTCTTTCTCATCTTCCTTCCATTTTCCTCTCCTCCCCTTTCTCTCCACTATATCGGGGTTTTAAAATATTCCCACTGTTTTACATACGAACCCTTTTAAACACCCTCCCCTCCCCCTCCCTCCTACTTCACCCTCGACCTTCAGTCCCCCCCACTCTTCCCCCTCTCTTTTTCCCTGTCATCCTATCACTGTCTCATTTCCCCCCTCCTATTCCCCTCCCCTTCGCCCTTATTTTCTCCCCTCTTTCACCCCTACCCCTCCTCACATCCCTCCATCACCCCTCCCCTTATTCCTTATATCCTCCCTCATCCTACCCCCACCACCTCCCCCCTCCCCCCTCATCCTATCCCCCTTCCCCCTCCCCTCATCCTTCCCCCACCACCTCCCCTCCCCTCATCCTACCCCCACCACCTCCCCCCTCCCCTCATCCTACCCCCACCACCTCCTCCTCATCCAACTCCCCTCCCCCTCCCCCTTTCTATCCATTATCCCTCCATTCAAGTGACGTGACCCTCGAAGGGAAAAAGCGAATGATCCAGTATGATAAGCTTTTTTTTCGAACTTAAGTGCTAAGTGTTTCTCAAGGTCGGTCGGGTGGGTTGTTTATATCCACTGTTGAGTTTTATTTTTTTTATTTTTTTTCGTTTTTGGATATGTATATATATATATATATATATATATATATATATATATATATATATATATATATATATATAAGAGAGAGAGAGAGAGAAAGAGAGAGAGAGAGAGAGACAGACAGAGAGAGAGAGAAAGAGAGAGAGAGAGAGAGAGAGAGAGAGAGAGAGAGAGATAGAGAGAGGGAGAGATAGAAAGAGAGAGAGAGAGAGAGAGATCTGTTACTTTTAAACTTATGTCTAAATGATTGATAGATTGATAGATAGATAGGTATATGATTCTATAAGAATAAAAAGAAAAGTCAACCTCAATAACTACAAAAAAAAAAAGGTTAAGGAGCAAATAATGATAACCAAGAAATTCCCAATAGTCATTACGGTCGATCTATCTACTTGCCAACAATGGGACAATGAGCTTTAATGGCTTCGAGGAAGACGTGTGAAAATAACACTTTTTTGTCGCCTCGAGCCTTTTGTCTTGCTACTAGGGGGAGGGGGGGGAGGGAGAAGGGGGGGAGAGGTTTTAGACGATTTGGGGGGGAGGGGTTAGGGGGGTCTGGGGTCTTAGAATAAAGTGTAATTCGAGAACTTGATAATGATAAATTGATAATAACAGGTCTAAGGTCAAGAGTCTGTACATATAACATGTTTCTCTTCTTTATTCAAATGTCTAATTTATTTTTCTCTCTCTTCTACAGGTACGTTAGCTGTGGTGATTCCTGTAAGCCAGAAACTTAGAGGTATTTATTCATCATAATTTCATTTACTCATCTTTGTCATTCATCTTTATATAGATTCACATTTTTGTCTTCTTATTATTATCTTTTTTTTATTCTTCTGTCGATGTTTATAATCCAAGTCAAAAGAAGTCGAATTTTAAATCAATTCGTCATAAAAAAATGATTGCGATAAATAATAATAATGTTTTTGATAATGATGATGATGGTGTTTTTTGAAAAATTGAAAAAGATTCAATTCAGTTTATAATTCACTATAAGCGTTCGTTAAAAGAATCTCAATAGAAAGATAACCAAAGGAATCCGAATTCTTTATAAAAAAAAAAAAATTATAACTACAATTCAAACCGGATCTGCAACGGGCAACAAGACCGAGCTTCCGCTTTCTTCTCCTCCATCTTCTTCTTCTTCTTCTTCTTCTTCTTCTTCTCATTCTTCAATACCTCTCTTTCCTGAAGGTATTTCTTGATTATTATCTATCGCATCAACATCTACTTTCCAGACGCAGTACATGTTCATTTTTTCCTAGTTTTTTTCCCCCCTAAGGAAAGCAATTTATCAAATTGAACGCGCAATTCCGTCCCGTTTTCCTTCCCTTAGTTGAACGCGGCCACTAGTTGATCATTCTTGTGCCAGCAACACGAACGCACAGGAATGCCGCCATTTTGGTGTGTTTTCTGCCGTTATATATATTCTTTTTTTTCTCTCTTCTCTCTTCTCTCTTATGGTATCTCTGTCTTTATCTTTCTTTCGATCTTTCTATCTTGAATTCTCTCTCTCTATTTATTCTCTCTTTCTCTCTCTCTTCTCTCTTATGGTATCTCTGTCTTTCTCTTTCTTTCGATCTTTCTATCTTGAATTCTCTCTCTCTATTTATTCTCTCTTTCTCTCTCTCTTCTCTCTTATGGTATCTCTGTCTTTCTCTTTCTTTCGATCTTTCTATCTTGAATTCTCTCTCTCTATTTATTCTCTCTTTCTCTCTCTCTTCTCTCTTATGGTATCTCTGTCTTTCTCTTTCTTTCGATCTTTCTATCTTGAATTCTCTCTCTCTATTTATTCTCTCTTTCTCTCTCTCTTCTCTCTTATGGTATCTCTGTCTTTCTCTTTCTTTCGATCTTTCTATCTTGAATTCTCTCTCTCTATCTCTATTTATTCTCTCTCTCTCTCTCTCTTTACTAGGCCACAATGCACCAACACCGTGTGATCATTTTCTATAACGCGTTGAAATTTCTTTCGTTTTATTTTCTCTTTTTATTTTTTTTATTATTATTTTTTTTTGAGCTGTAATATTAATTAGTTGTTGTTGTTTTTTTATGAGCGTGTGATATTTTCTTGATATAATTATTATTTCTTTGTTCTTGTCTTTCTCTCTCTCTATCTCCCTCTCTCCTTCTCTCCCTCTCTCCCTCCCCCTCTCTCCTACTCTTTCTATTTCTCTCTCTCTCTCACACACACTATCTCTCCCTCTCTCTCTCTCTCTCTCTCTCTCTCTCTCTCTCTCTCTCTCTCTCTCTCTCTCTCTCTCTCTCTCTCTCTCTCTCTCTCTCTACTTTCTTCCCCTAACCATGCACAACTTTCTCCTCATCGCCTGACGTTCTGAGCGACTGTTAACGGAACTGTTGACTTTACTCGCGAAGGAAAGAGGTAGAAGAATTGAGAGAAAGAGAGATGGAAGGAGAGAAAGAGATAGGGAGAGATAAAGAAATGAGAGAAGAGAAAGAGATAGAAGGAGGGAACGAGATAGAGATGGAAGATAGAAAGAGGGAAAGAGATACAAGAAGTGAGATAGATAGAAAGAGGGATAGAGATAAAAGAAGAGAGATAGATAGAAAGAGGGAAAGAGATAAAAGAAGAGAGATAGATAGAAAGAGATGGATAACGATGGATAATAAGGAGCTTCATCATTGATATAGATAAATTATTATATTTAAAAAAAATAGAATGAGAAGCTAGGTTATAAATAGATAAAAAATAAAAACATAATGAACCAAATTTTCTTCATAAATCGCTCCCTCTTTTGCCTACGTCACGCAACCGGAAGCGATATACGGTAATCAGAACCCTAGCAATACTTCCTATGTAATTGCAACCCGGATCTTGCAAGAGGAAAGCACGCAAGCAATGGGGGAAGAATAGGAAGGAAAGGAAAAGGAGGAAAGGGAAGAAAGGGAGAAGTAAAAAAAGAGAAGAAATAGAATAGAGGGAAGAGAATAGGAAATAAATAAGAAAATGAAAGAGGGAAGAGAATAGAAAATAAATAAGAAAAGGGAAGAAGGAAGAGGGAGAAAGGGAAGGCAAGAGAAGGCAAGCAAGCAAGCAAGCAGTCACAAGCTCTACTTTTCGCAAGCACTTTTGGGGCCATTCTCATGGTTTTTGTCGATGGTTAGTCTTCGCCTAACCTTCATCCGTTTTTCCTTCTCTTCCTCATTCTCTTGTTCTCAATTTGTCCTCCTTTATTCCCGTTTTCGGTCGTTTTTGAGGTTCTTATTCTTAGTCTTCCTGTTTTGGTGCTTGATTTTGTTTGTTAGTGTCTCTCTCTCTTTCTCTCTCTCTCTCTCTCTTGTACTCATTTTTGCTTTCTCCTTCTCCTTTTTCCTTCCTCTTTCCCCTCTTCCTCCCTCATCCTCTACTCCCCCCGCTCTCCCTCCATCTAACTCTCTCTCCTCTTCCCCTTCTTCTCCCTCTCCCTCCTCTTCTTCCACCATCTCCCTCTCTCCCTTTCAATCTCACCCTCTTCCTCCCTCTTGCTACCCCCCTCCCACCCTTCCCCCCGCTCTCCCCCTCCCTCCCCCCCTCCCCCCCTCCCCCTTCTAAACCAGACAGTCTTAAGAGCTTATGACGATGTTCACTTTTTGGCCGGAGAGATAACCCAGTTCTTAAGACGCTCGAGAAGGCATCTCAACTTGCCCGTGTTGCTTTTCTTGTTGCAAAGCCGTCGGTGGACTTTCGACTTTGAGATGATCCTGTCTTGACCCTTTTCCCTTTTTTCCTTTTTTTTTTTTTTTCTTTTTTTTGTATTGATTGGTCGTTCGTTGTGTACTTTTTTTTCTTTTTTTTTTGTATTGATTGTTCGTTTGTTGTGTCTTTTTTGTTTGTTTGTTTTTGTGTGGGTTATTGGATTTTCTTTAGATTTTTTTTCTTCTTCTGATCATTTGTTGTCTCGACTTTTTTTCTTTTATTTTATTTTCTTTTTTTTTCGTCTGACTCGAATGTTCTCAGTCATGTCGACAAGTCACTCGTTGATTACATGTCTTATTTCCTCTCTCTTTTTTTTATTTTCTTTCTTTCTTCTCTCTCATAAAATGTTACATAGTGTCTCTTGTTACATGTAGTTTTTTTCTCTCTCTCGCTTACTTCACTTTTCTTTCAATTTTTGAGCTTACGACAATAATCTCGGAGACAGCAACATACTTGTCACTATCATCAATGTCTGCAGAATGTGGCGGTGATGTAAGTCAACTGTGATGCGTCTCATACGCCAGGGGGTAACAGCTCTCTCTCTGACTCTCTCTCTCTCTCTTTCTCTCTTTCTCTCTCTCTCTATGTGTGTATCTCTCTCTTTCTATCTCTCTCTCTCTCTCTCTCTCTCTCTCTCTCTCTCTCTCTCTCCCTCTCTGTCTCTCTCTCTCCTCTCTCTCTCTCTCTCTCTCTCTCTCTCTCTCTCTCTCTCTCTCTCTCTCTCTCTCTCTCTCTCTCTCTCTCTCTCACTCTCTCTCTCTCTCATTCTCTCTCTCTCTCTCTCTCTCTCACTCTCTCTCTCTCTCTCATTTCTCTTCTTATCTCAACAAGTCGTGCCCACGCTGTGTCCAGTAAGTAATTATGGACACACCCTGGGCCCCTTCTTCCCCCCCCCCCCACCCTTTTCCCCTCCCCTCTCCCTTCTCCCTTCTCCCTTCTCCCTCCCCCCCCCATTCTACTCCCTCCTCCTCTCCCCCCCATCACCCTCCCCCTTCTTCCCATCGACTTGCAACCTTTCATCTCCCTGGATTTGCCCCAAGGTCACGAGGGGGGGGGGGGGTTGGCACGAAGGGGGGGATTGAAACCAAGTCGTATCAAGATCTTCATTTTATTGTTTTTTGTTTTTTTCTTAGACCGCTCTTTGGGTTTATGTCACCTGTGTCTGTCTGTGTTCCAGTTTGTCTGTTTGATTCTGTGAGTGTTTTTCTGTTTTCTTAATTTCTGTCTGTCTTTCTCTCAGCTTCTCTCTGTTTTCTCTCTCAAGTGAGAGAAAAGAGGAAGAAGAGAGAGAAAGCGAGATAGAGAGAAATAAAGAATGAGAGAAAGAGAGCAAGAGAGAGAAAGAGTGAGAGAGAGAGAGAGAGGAAGAGAGAAAGAGAGGAAGAGAGAGAGAGAGAGAGAGAGAGAAAGAGAGACAGAGTGAGAGAGAAAGAATAAGAGAAAGAGAGCAAGAGAGAGAAAGAGTGAGAGAGAGAGAGAGGAAGAGAGAAAGAAAGAGAGGAAGAGAGAGAGACAGAGAAACAGCGTCTGCGAGGAATCTTGGAAGGAAGCTGGAAGGTCGCCATATTTCCAGACGGAACTCGTTTTTCTTTTGTTTTTGCCTCGTTCTTTTTTTTTCTCTCTTTTTCCTTGCAAGTTTTCGCGAGAAAGTTCCGTTCGGTGCGCGTGTTTTGAGGGGGGGAGGGAGGGGGGCGGGGGGGGGGAAGGGGGTCGCTCGGTTGGTCAGGTGGATAATGATCGTAAGCCATACATCAGCTTGCTCTCTCTTTCCTTCTTTCTTTCTCTTTCTCTCTTATTCTTTCTTTCTCTCTCTCTCTCTCTCTCTCTCTCTCTCTCTCTCTCTGTCTCTCTCTCTCTCTCTCTCTCTCTCTCTCTCTCTCTCTCTCTCTCTCTCTGTCTATCTCTCTCTCTTCTTCTCTCTCTCCTCTCTCTCTCTCTCTCTCTCTCTCTCTTCTTCCTACTTCCCTCCTTTCTTACCCCTCCTCCTCTACCTTCCTCCTTTCCTCCTCTTCCTTCTCTTTCTCTTCTCTCCCTCCTCCTTCTTCTCTTCCTTCCTTCCTTCCTTCCTTCCTTCCTTCCTGCTTCGTCCTCTTCCTTCCTTCTTCCTAAAGACACCGAGCACGAAGCATCCATCACCTCAACCCCCCCTCCCTCCCCCTCCCCCCAGTCACCAGATGCCCCCTCGATGCCCAATACCCCCTCCCCCCCCCAAGGATCCCTCCTCCCCCCGCAAATACCCCCTCGATGCCCAATACCCCCCCTCCCCTCCCCCCCAAGGATCCCTCCTCCCCCCCCTCAAATACCCCGACGATGTTCAATACTCCCCCTCCCCTCCCCCCCCATGGATCCCTCCTCCCCCCTCAAATACCCCCACGATGTTCAATACTCCCCCTCCCCTCCTTCCTCCTCTCCCTCCCACCCCCTCCCTCAGTACTATGCCAGCCTGACCTGCATTCTTTTAAGCCGCATTGTAGGTCAGTCTTGACCGATCTTCTTGTTTTTCTTTTCTTGTTTTCTTCTTTAGGGCTGGGGGGATGGGTCGGGGGGCGGGGAGGAGGGGGTATTCTACTTTGCTGTCTTGATTTGGTTGTTTCGTTGTTTCTTTGTTGGTTGTACTTTTTCTTCTTCTTGTTCTTCTTCCTCTTCCTCCTCTATCTCTTTCTCTTCTTTTTCTTCTTTCTTCTTCTTTTTCTTCTTCCTCGTCTCCTCCTCCTCCTCCTCTTCCTCCTCCACCTCCACTACCACCTCCTCCTCGACCTCCTCCTCCACCTCCACCTCCTCCTCCTCCTCCTCCTCCTTCCCTTTCCCTTCGTCTCGCCGAATAGAAAGAAAGAGAACTTTATGACCTGTGTCTCACTGAATCCTGTTTGAACGGAAATCCTTCTGCATAGACATCCTTCGAGTGTCCTTGGCGGCGGTTCCTTGTTTGGCGAAGGAAATCCTCTTCACTTCTTGGTCTTTGGGTCAGCGAAAGGGGAAGGAGAAGAGGAGGAAAAGAAAGACAGAGAGAGAGAGAGAGAAGGAGGAAAAGGTTTCTCTCGTCTCGACTCTGTTTTTGGCGGGGATCTGTTCTCACTTTATTTTATATCTTTCTTTTTTTATATTATTTTTTTTTAAATATCTTTCTCCTTATTTCCCTTCACTACCACTTACCCCCCCATCCCCACCCACTTCACACACCCCGAGCAAGCGACTTCTCTACCCTCACCTTCCCTGTAAGTCAGTGTCCCCCCCTCCCCTCCTTCCTCTCCTACCCCTTCCCGCCTCGAGTCAGCGCCCCCTTTAGTTCCTCCCTTCCTTCCTCTTCCTCCTCCTCCTCTTCCTTCACTCCTCCTCCTTCCCTCCTTCCTCCCTCCCTGCCTCCTCCCTCCCTCCTCCACCTCCTCCCTCCCTCCCTCCCTCCCTCCTCCCCCTCCTCCCTCCCTCCTCCATCGTATCCCTCCTCCCTCTTCCTCCCTCCCTCCCTCCTCCTCCCTCCCTCCTCCTTCCCTCCTCCCTCCCTCCCTCCCTCCGCTCGTGCTCCTCTCTCATGCCAACCCAAACCCCCTCAAGTCCGCGTGATCAGTGTTCCCGCGGCCGAAAGCTCGCGTCAAGGACTTTCTAGCGAGAGTTGGCGGGTCCGAGAGTCAGAGATCATCCTCCTTACTTATCGGCCTACATGATAAGCCAGAGAGAGAGAGAGAGAGAGAGAGAGAGAGGGAGGGAGAGAGAGAGAGAGAGAGGGAGAGAGAGAGAGAGAGAGAGGGAGATGGGGAGGGAGGGAGGGAAGTAGAGAGAGACAGAGAGAGAGAGAGAGGGAGAGAGAGGGAGGGAGGGAGAGAGAGAGAGAGAGAGAGAGAGAGAGAGAGAGAGAGAGAGAGAGAGAGAGACAGAGAGAGAGGGAGATGGGGAGGGAGGGAGAGAGAGAGAGAGACAGAGAGAGAGAGAGAGAGATGGGGAGGGAGGGAGGGAAGTAGAGACAGACAGAGAGAGAGAGAGAGATGGGGAAGGAGGGAGGGAAGTAGAGACAGACAGAGAGAGAGAGACAGGGAGAGAGAGAGAGATTTCGGCTTGGGATCCTGGCCTGGTTGGAGGCATCGGGCATCGAGAATCGTGGCTGGCTAGAGAAACGGAGTTTGGGGGAGGGGAAGAGGGTGGGGTATCTATCTCTCTCTCTCTATCTATCTTTCTCTCCTCTCTCTTTCTCTCTCTCTGTCCTTTCACTTTCTCCCCTCAAATACCTTCCCAATCTTTCCCTAATCTCTTCCCTTTTCTAATCCTCTCCCCTCTCTTTTTTGTGTATGTATCTCATTTCTCTGCCCCCTTTTCAACCGCCCCCTCCCCCTTCCCCCTCTCCCTCCCCCTCCCGCTTACCCCGTCCATTGGTCAGTTTCACCAGCAAATGCCCCGCCTCACCCTCTCCCCCCCTTCCCCCCACCCCCCTCCCTTCTCGCCATCGCCCCAGGTGGAGGAAGATTGAGAAGATCTAGTTGAAGAGAGTTGAAGAGGTACACACGTTCACACACGGGCACATATGTTCATACAAACACACACACGTACACTGGTGTTCATACAAAGACACATACATGCATACATACATGTACAAACGCAGGTAAATATTCATAGTCGTACTTATACACGTGTTTCATACATACATAGGCATATTTTACGTACATACACATGCATACGTAAGCATACAAACATGTGTTTATGCACATTCAAAGTCATGCACACACGCATTCACACGAAAACGCACATAAGCGCACACGTAATCAAAACATGCTCTTGTTGCATGTCACAGTGACATCAACAAGTACACACGCTATTACTCAACACATTTCAATTGCGAGATCAATACCCATGACACAAAAAGAAAAAAAATATATACCAGATAAGAAAAAAACACCCCGAAAAGTGGGAAAAAAGAAACAGAGAGAAAGGGAAAAAGGGAGAGAACAAGAAAGGAGAGAAAATGCGACGGAAAAACTAGATTTTCGAGGCACTGAGTTGCGTTTATTTGATTCATGGAGCGGCGTCCCCCAAGGTGGTTACACTGGCTGAGGTCCGTTGGTGTTTTGCTCTTTCGCTCTCTCTGTCTATCTATCTATCTATTTATCTATCTCTCTAGCTAGCTTGTTCTCTCTTGCTTCCTCTCTCTCTCTCTCTCTCTCTCTCTAAATCTAAAGAAAAATCCACAATTAAACAAATATGGAGAAACCAGAAGGAAAGAGAAGAGAGAAAGAATTAAAAAAATAGGAAGCGAGAAAGAGAAAGGAAGTGAGAAAGAGCGAAAGAGAAAGAGAGAGAGAGAGAGAAAGGCATTCATATCCTGTAGCTATTCAGTTCACCAGGAAAAATATGCATAGCCGCAACTGGACTACAGAAAGTTCCCTTATAGGTTTGCCTTTCACTGCTTTCGAAAAGAGATATTGCATAAGGCAGCTGGAACCGGAGGGAGAAAACTTGGGCAACAGAATCAACAGAAAAAAAATGTAAAAAAAAAAAGATGCAGTTAAGAAAAAGCAGAACAATTCATATGTTTACATGTTCAACACCTCCCTGCTTCCTATTCCCCCCTTCCCTCCTACTCTATCCCCCTAACCTGCTTCTCTTCCTCCTCCTTTCTGCCTGCTTCTTTTCCAGCCTACAGACAAACAAACCTCGCTGGTTTCACTAAAGCCCGGATGTGTGATCGTAAGTATGTACACAGGATCACGCTAGACTTCTTTCTCCATATTGAAGAGGCTTTAACATCTCACCTCCCTTCACTCTCCCTTCCCCCTCCTCCTCCCCCTCCCCTCCCCACCCTGTCACCCTGACCCTTTAGATCACCACCTGGTTTAGACCCTCCCCTCCCCCTCCCCTGTTCTCACTCCCCCCGGTCTTTCTCCATCTCCCTTTCTCTCTCTCTCTCTAATTCTGATTTTTTTTTTCTCTCTTTCTTTCTTTCTTGTTCATTATATTTCTGAATGTTTTAAAGATCTGTTTCTGCTTCTTTCTTTCTCTCTATCTCTTACTCTCTCTCTCTTTCTCTCTCTCTCTCTCTCTCTCTCTCTCTCTCTCTCTCTCTCTCTCTCTCTCTTGCACTCAAGTTCCATTTCAACAGCTCATTAACAACCTGGATGCAACTTGTTTTCACCTGCATATTCGGGGCGACCAACGCTGATTGGTCGAGAGGGGAGAGCCATGCCAACACACGTCAGCCAATAGGATTCTTAGGAGTGGCAGTGCACGTGCGACGCCGGTCTCTGATTGGTCGAGCGAACGAGAGCGTAGTTGCCCCCTAGAAGCGGATATGGGCGAAAGTAACTTGTCTCTTGTACAGTAATATGAGCCTTAAGGCGGAGGCGGGAAGCATCCTTGTGATTCATGCAGGTTGGCTTTGATACTTGTTTATGAAGAGATGCGTATCAATTGGCTATTTCGTGTAGATTAACGCAAGTGAAGAGTGAAATAGAGAGTATGAAGACGTCATTATAGCAGAACATCCTTGCAAATAATAGTACCATGACCAGTGAAAACCCATGTTAACTCGAAGCGCGAGTTCCAAAAAACTTGTAGAGGTTTAGTGAAGAGAAAAAAAAAAGTGTATAAAAACACTCAACATCAAAAGTCACCTGCAACATCTGCGGAGACAACCGGATCTTGGAATGGCGTATAAAAAAAAAAGAAGTTGAGAAGAAGAAAAAAGCTGAAATGGCATGCACGTTTGAAATGACCTTTGGGCGTTGAACAAAACAGATGAATGTTAAGACACAAGGAGACAATTGATGAAAGGAGATTATAGTCCAGCTGTAGGTTTGGAATCTGTTTGAAATCACTTTGATGCCAGAGGTACCCTCTTGCCTCTGTCGTTTCTATAAATAGCTTCTCTGTCTCTTTCTTTCTTTATCTCTCTCTCTCTCTCTCTCTCTCTCTCTCTCTCTCTCTCTCTCTCTCTCTCTCTCTCTCTCTCTCTCTCTCAAATTCTTTCCACTTCAAGGCTCATTTAAACCGTCACCAAGGAAGTTGAACAAGAGAGTCGAAAATACAACACAAACACATAGGCACTTTCACCTCTATGTACCAAAACACGAGAGAAGGACAACAAATATCAAACAATAAAATAGGACGTATAGAACTCAGTCAAATACAAACAAACAAAAAGCCGACGACACTCAAATCTAGCATCTAGACTATCCCGACACATAGTTATTTACAAAATTTATATCAAACTACACAATAGATTCATTTCAGACGCGACAGTAAACATCCCATTATCGGTAGCATATAAAGAGGATTTTAGATTTAAAAAAAGTCCTCAACTTAGATTTTGTCAACTATATATGGGGGTTTTAATGCCACAAAAAAAACAGGAATCGTTATAATAAAACTCAAAATGTGTTTGGATTAATGTGTTAAAGCGTGTCTCATAAAAAAAATATATGGATATTTCACTACTTTAACGAAAAACGAAATGAAATTAACTTTTTTTCACTGCCATACATACATTTTTTTATTAGTCCTTAACATTTAAGTAAAGCAAAGAAAGTTAGGTAAAAGGAGGGATTAAGGAAGGCTTAAAGGGCAGGGGTAGGGGTCAGGGGGGTAGGGGTGGGGAGGGAGGGAAGGGAGAGAGGGCGGGGAGGTCACAGTAGGGTGCCTCTGACCTGATCTTTATTGATCCTTAGTCATGTGCGAGGTGTGTGGTTCTACCTTTCTCTTTTTTTCTCTCTCTTCTTTCCTCTCCCTCTTCCTCTCTCCTTCCCTTGCCCCCTTTCTTTCTCTTTCTTTCTTTCTCTCTTAAATATCTTTCTCTCCTTTACCCCCCTACCTACTACTACTACTACTACTACTACTACTACTACTACTACTACTACTACTACTCTCTCTCTCTCTCTCTCTCTCTCTCTCTCTCTCTCTCTCTCTCTCTCTCTCTCTCTCTCTCTCTCTCTCTTTCTCTGACAATTTTAACAAAGATAGTGATGATATTTATGATAGTAATGTAAGTAATGAAGGTAATAATAGCAGTAGCAATAGTGTTTATAATCCCATAAAACGGTCTGGTACTGAAACTGGTCTTAATAGCAAGACGAGAGCCAAATATTCAATAGTTGCTCAGCTTTTGTTGCACTCTGTTGAGACTTTGATCTCAGAGAAAGAGAGAGAGAGAGAGAGAGAGAGAGAGAGAGAGAGAG
>BOPN01003763.1:100996-108496 GCA_017312705.2 Penaeus japonicus | reverse complement strand
CCGAAGTCATCTGTTCAGCCAAGCGTTGAGATGGATGGGCCAACCGGCGGCGGACTGCCATTGTTTCGCTTTTTAACGATTACATATATATTTTTTCCTGTCTCTTTCTCTCTCTATCTTTATGGCAGATTCCCAGTGAACTTTATTGGTGGACGGCCGAGGAAGAGGCGCCCTCTTGCTTCACTTTCTCCCTCAGCTGTTCCAGTTATGAAGCTTTTCAACACGAGGGAATATATATGATCAATGATGATGACAGCAATAATTACAATTAATTGCAATGATTATGATGATATGTAGTATAACGGTGGTGACGATAATTAGAATAATACGAACGATAATAAGAATAAGAATGAGGATGATGATAATAATGATGATAATAAGAACACCAATTATGATGATAATAAGATCCGTAACATTTGTAATAACAATAAGAAAAAAACAAATCACAGAAATTCGAGAACAAGACAAAACAAAAAGAATACTTAAAACAACTCAAGCAGACAGAATTTATTGCGCTAAATAAACTGTAATTAAGGCTTTCTAAACCTACTCTCTTGGCGGTTGCAATATACTTATGTGTCTTCTTTCTCTCCTTGTAAAAAAAGATAGTTACTTTCATCCAGAACAAAACTAGATTTTTTTCTTCTTCTCTTCCTAATTCATTTGTTTTTATCTATATTCGTTTATTTGTTGTTTTCTTTTGTTGTCAGTTATCGAGGCACATTTCTTTAATTAAACATTTCCTAATTCGTATTTTGTTCCTATTAATGCAAAAAAATAAGACGAAATTCCTTTAGAGTTTAGTATATATCTATTTATTCTATTTATTTATTTACCTTTTATCTTATTCATTTATTTATTTTTCGTCCGAAATTCCATCTGTATCAAAGCTTTATATTCAGTCTCCCTTTTTCTTCACGGCTATTACCCGACTTCAAAAAATATAAACTCTACAAAACCTTCTTAAGCGCGGATTCGTGTACACGTCTCGCCAAACGTCGACTTAAACCCCGGGAAAGAGGATTAGAATCTCTTTTCTTTTGTTATTTTTTCCCGATCTTATTAACTCTATGATTTATATCTGCTGTTCACTGAAAGAGAATTGAGATCGAGAAGTCAAACTTATTTAAACAAGTCAAAGGGATTTTATTGTTATATTTTAAATATTTTTTAAAAAATAGGGCAACATATATAGAGAGACTCTTACTATCACACATATATAGATAAAAAATAAAAAATAAATTCTCCTACGTAGACTCGAGAAAATAAAACCCAAAAGTTATCCAAAAACAAAATTAAATTATTTTACAGCGTGTGAATGTCAATAGCTTATATAATTCCTTGGCCAACACTTACACGGCGCCGGTATGATGTTCTGGTCGTGTCAGCTGTGAGAAAAAACTTTCACAATTCCGCTTCCATTTCCCTCGCGATAAATCATACCTGTTGATCGCTATCGCGCCTTTAGAAAACTCATTCATTCGGAGCGGCCACTAACAAGGCGGGATTTCCTTAGCGATCGCCTGGGTATTCGAACGTCACTATTTAGCCGGCAGCGTCTCCGGACCCCGATAAGGTGGACTGTCCGGCTCCCCCTCCTCCTTCTTCTCTGTCTATTTCTTCTAGGCCTAAGGCTTATGGGCACAAAGGAAGGTTTACATGATGCATGCGCTACCCGCCACTCGATGATTTGTGAATGGGAGCGCCGTCCGCTAACAAAGAGTGATCTTATACGAGGCTCGCCATGGGGAGCGCGCCAAAAAAGAGGGACGTCCGGATCGGTGAACTTGGCTTTGACTTTGACTTCCATTTGAGGTCGCGGGAATGCCATAGGTCAGGAGAAAGTGTTGCCAAAAGCGGTTGTCGTCGTTTCCTTCCTCGGCTCCGTCAGACAAACACGACTCGCCTTGATTCATTGTCTTGCAAAAATGGGAGAGAAAAAAAGAAAAAGAAGAAAAAAGTTTTCCCGTGCCTGGAGCGAATGGCTTTCGAATGGAGTGAGACTTTATTTTTTTCCCCTCCATTCTGATCAATTGTTTTCACGATGATCTTGTGTTTTTTAGGAACAATATAATGACATGATTCAATATCAATCTATTACCTTGATTTACAATATTCCCTCGTGGCTTTTTTTCTTCTTACACGTAACACACAGAATTCAATAATAGATATAGATTATTAATATATTCTCATATATATCACTCTTCACATGCATAAAAGTACATTCTACTGTTCATTCTATGATGACGATGATGATGATGTAGCTAAAGAGACGAGATTCAAGAGCCGGCGACTCGTGGGAAAGTACAAACACCCGTGGGAAAATATGGTCCACCGTGGGAACAACCTCTCAGAACGATATAGTAAAATACCAACGATCTCTTTTCTCATTACTTTTTTTTTTTTTTTTTTCAAATGTTTTACTCTTTGCTTTTATTTTTAGTCGCATTCCACTCCATTCTCGGCAAAAGTTAAAAAAAGAATAAATAAACCAACTTGCCTTTCTATCTGTTCGTTTACGTACATAACCTCGAACACAATTCCTGTCAAATCAGACATGAAAATTTCCCACTAAATTTGCATTCTTCTTCGCTATCTCTTTCCTCCTCCTCCCTCCCTCCCCTCTTCCCCTCCCCCTCCATCCCTTCCTTTCTAACCCTACCCCCATTCCCCTTCCCCCTTCCCCTTCCCCTCCCACCTCCTCCTCCCCCCTTCCCCTCCCTCCCTATTCTACCTACCGGAAGTCTCAACCAATCTTCCTTCTCCTTAAGTGTTCGTCTGTGTCGCTGCCTCGCCGAGCCCTTCAGCAAATAAACATAATAGGGGTAATTGCTCCAGCCTTTCTTACGAGGCCTGAGGTCGATTTACGCTAGTTTCCCCTCGACCATTTTTACGCTTGGCATCGTTTTCTTTTTTGTTTTCTTTATTTTTTTTTCGTTTTTTCTTTTTCTGATTCGGTCGTTATTCAAAATGGATCTCATTCATCTTGTTTGTTATTTTACATGGTTGAACTGTCTCCTTAATGGGGCTAATCTTGTCATCTCTTATATTTATTTTCTTGTGTATTTTTCCTCCGTAAACGTGTAATATATTTTTTTTCCTTTTGTCTTTTACATGTTATATCTCTCCTAATCTCTCACATCTTACGTTTTTCTTCGTTTCTCCGTAAACACAATCCGGAAACGAAATCTCATATATGTAAACCATCATCACTATCATCAATATTATTACTATGATTACTATTACTTATATCAATATCAACAATATGTCTAATGTTTTTTTCTCTTTTTCTCTTTCCAGGTGAGTGTCAAAGACCTGCATCTCATTACCCGAAGGAGCAAGTATAATGTTTATTTAATAATCAACAAGAATGTAGCAACCTTAATGATCAACCTTAATTGCATATTCATCAAAGTATCAACACACGAACTATCGCTATTATCGTTTCAATCATTCGGAAATAAATAGATTTTTTGCCTTTGACCGCCAAAATATAATTGATGTAATTGTCTTAAAATGGCTGTTGTTATCATCGTTGCAAGGTCAAGATAATTGCAAGAAATCACAAACGCAGAGGAGAGAAAGACTTTTTGTTTTTTCTTTTTTTCTTTTCTTTATAAATATTTTGCGGTACTTTCTATAAATATGATAATAGGTTATACGTGTCTGTCTTTTTTTGTTTGCCTGTCTGTCTCTCTGTCTCTTTCTTTCTCTCTCTCTCTTTCTCTTTCTTTCTATCTCTCTCTCTCTTTCTTTCTTTCTCTCTCTCTTCCTTTCTTTCTCTCTCTCTCTTTCTTTCTCTCTTTCTTTCTTTCTCTCTCTCTCTCTCTCTCTCTCTCTCTCTCTCTCTCTCTCTCTCTCTCTCTCTCTCTCTCTCCTCTCTCTCTCTCTCTCTCTCTCTCTCTCTCTCTCCTTCCCGCCCAACCCAACCCCTATTCCTAGTTGTGCAAGTCGACCATGGCAATGATAATGACAATGCTTAAGGAAAAAAAAAAGATTCCTTTGGCACAGGAGTGAAAATCGCGTGCATAAAATGTAATTATTCGTTACAATGGAATATTCTTGCAATCATACGCTTCCTGTTGCCCCCCTCCCCCCTTCCCCCCTCCCGTTCCTTCTCTCTTTCTCCCTCCTGCTTCCCCTCTTATGCCTTCTTCCTTTATTCGTCTTTGCCTAGTTCCTTTTCCTTGCTTTCCTTCTTACAACTCTCTCCCCTCTTCTTCCTCCTTCTCCTCTCTCTCCTCTTCCGTCTTCCTCCTTCACATTTCTCTACTCCTTCCTCCTTCCTCTTCGTCTCTCCCCTTTTCTCCACCTTCCTCCTCCTCCCTCCCTCTTTACCCTTCACCTCTCTGCCCTCTTTCGTTTTTCCCCTCTTCTCCCTCTCCCTAATCCCTCCTCCTTCCACCTTCCTCCCTCCTCCTTCCCCTTCTCCCTCCTCCTCCCTACCCGTGAAAAAGGTAAACGAAGAGTGACAATAACAAAAAATACAATAACGAGAGCGCAACACAACACCAAAACAACAGTCTACAAAGAGAAAAAAGGGGTCAGAAAAATAACCTCCATAAACCAAATCCACTAAATAAACCATCGATAAAATCATTTAAATTCTCCAAAATGATTCTAGACTCAAGCTCTTACTAGACCGGGAAAAGGAACGCTGAGGTGTCGGCGCGCCAATCAAACCTGATTTCCGCTGACGGTGCCTCGGCTGGCTTCAAAATGGCGTAATTGACACTTAATGGTGAACAAAGGAATGTCAGCGGCGGTTAGAAAGATAAAGAGGGAGGGTAGGGAGGGTGGGGAGGAGGGGAGGGAAGGAGGAGGGAATGGAGAGATAGAGAGAGAGAGAGAGAGAGACGGTTGAGCTAGGTAGCGTGAGATTCTAAACTTCCACGTGTTATTTATATTATATCGCTCATTATCTCTGTCATCCATCATCATTTACGCGCTTAATGATGAGAATTTGAACCATGGGAATGTAAATTAGGTGTTGGGGCCTGTTATGCAAATTCAACACATCAACAAATATTTACAGAAAGAAGGAACGATTTCGCGCCATTTTTTGAACTCACAAATTCAGGAAAAAACAAAAAACAAAATAGAATCGATTCCATGACGTCACTCGCCTTCTTAACCAATTAGAAGCACCGGGAGAGAAAGAGAGAGAGATCGACAGAGAAAAAAAAAGATAATTAAAAAATAACAAATAGACTAACTGCGTATAACCGCAAGCGTCTAATATTTTAGAGAAACGAGTTTAAGAGGAGATCACGTTCCGAATTTTTCTTTTTCTTTTCGCTTCCGTCATCAAGATGATAGTTGATCCTTCACACTTTCAAGTGATAGAAAAAAAAACTTTTTATTGTAAGAACCTTGAAGTGTATATCGTGTTACGGCGATACGATCTACTATTGACATTTGATTGATTATAGTGGTCATTGTTCAGCGTATTATGAATGACCTTTTTTTTTCTTTCTTCTTTTTCCATCATGATAGTGAGTTTATTGTCTTCTTTTCTTTTTAGGATTGCGAGTCCAAACAAGAGCCAAATATAGATCAATTATTATTGTCTGAGGGAGGAAACATACCGTAAGAATATATTTACTGTTATTGAAAGTCCTCACAATAGAATATGTCAATTGACGTTCATTGCAATATGCAACGAGAGAGAAAAAAAAGAAGTATAATACCAGGTTAATAACACAGAATCTAGAACCAAACAAACAGAGAAATAAAGAAAAGAAAAAAGAACAGAGAGAGAGAGAAAACTGCCTCACATTTCCAGCGAAGTAGTAAGGCGCGCGTTACTTTCACCGAGAATAGGTTATATGGATTCCGGTAGCGTCGTGGGTCATTATCTTCACCGCATGAACCACATACACACACATGGCAGAAATTTGGACTTTTGTAATCTGTTGGGACGTTCGGCGTAGCTCTTTTTAAAGGAATTCATGGCTCACGGTTAAGTTATTTGTATATATATATATATTATCAATGGTGTTTTTGCGTCCTCTTGTTCTTTTTGTAATGGAGATTTGAATGCTGCTTAAAGAGCATTCTTTCCTATCCAAAGAATTTATAAGGATAACAGAGTTCTGTTAATTGTAAATATATTACATTAGATAATAACGTTTGATAGACAGTCAAACAGGCATAGTAATTTCCTTTCTTAATACTGACAATGTAAATTCACAAAACTATTGCCGACAGACTATCACACAGATATTCTTCAATCATACTCGCCTCCAACAGTCATTTTTTCATTATTAACAATATGAATTCATTTTTTTTTCTCTCTTTCACCCGAAGTTACCCCTCTAACTAGTTCATCTTCCGCCCAACAGATGTCGCGCCTGTTGCTCCTGTTGGCCCTCGTCGCCATTGTCCGAGGCGAAGCCGAAGCCGAGGCCGACCCAGATCACCCCGCCCCCAGCCCCAGCTATGGCGCTCCCCCAGCCCCTGCCCCTAGCTACGGTGCCCCCCCTGCTCCTGCCCCTAGCTACGGTGCCCCCCCAGCCCCTGCCCCTAGCTACGGCGCCCCCCCTGCCCCTGCCCCAAGCTACGGCGCTCCCCCCGCCCCTAGCTACGGACCCCCACCCAAGCCCAAGAACTACTGCCCCAAGAAGTGCTACGACAAGACCGTGTACACCACCATCACCAAGACCGCAATGGAGCACCACACCAAGTGGAACACCGAACAGCAGGTAAGGAACCGACGGGCGGACGGGCGGACAGACGCCTGGCGGGGGGAAAGCAGAGACGCGAATTAAGATCAATTGTTTTAATGATTCAATCCCCGATGGATGTCTTTTGGGGTTTGTCACTTGAAGACATGGATTAGGATATAGATTTTTGAATTAGAGTGATAATGATGAATCGACTAAAGAGAAATGGCTTAGAATTAGACTTTGAATTAATAATCAGGATGATATGAACCCGTGTATCAATGAATACAACAGTAGAATATTAACGACTGATACTGTTAGTGTATAATAACAAACACGCGTATAACCGGCGCACGCAATACGAATACTAACAATCACCCACCAGCGAGAGTGATTAACGACGCCCCCCTCTTATTTTTAATTCACAGTACGTGCCGACCACTCTGTACAAGTACATGACAGAGACACTGTACTACCCTACAACCGTTGTACAGTACGAGTTCGTCACCCAGCCTCTCCCAGACCAGGTCATCTACGAGACTAAGGTAAGTTTGACCTCGTGAACAACCTACGTGTTTCGATTGAGGAAAAGAAATCGTAAGATCGTAATTATCCGACAGAAAAAAATAAAAATAAAAATAAATCTCGAATATAAAACTTGAATTAATAGAAGATACATTAAGCTTACCATTCATCCATTAGAAATAAATCCTCACGAAATAAAAGAACAAACTCTTGATTCCTCTACGAAAAGGAAATGTTCTCACACGTCTGACCTTTGACCCCACCAGGTCGCCTACAACACCGCCTCAGTTACCGAGGCTCACCTGACCAC
>BOPN01003763.1:73496-90996 GCA_017312705.2 Penaeus japonicus | reverse complement strand
CGGGGTTCCGCGAGAATCCATAGAATAATTATGTGATATTAAAATTGTCTCTAGTTGAGTTTTAACAGGTTGACTTATTTGTGTAATTATAGATTTCATGTGAATTGTATTGCTCAAGAACTTCCCTTAAAAAGATTATACATATATTAGTTGACTAATATAGTATACTAACATATACTAATATTTAAAATACATTAGTATACTAATACATAATTTGATATCTTAAATTCTAAACCATTTTATATACTGATATATTAGAATAGTTTCATAAATGTAAACCAAAACATGTTGTCCACAGAATGTAAACAAACACACACACACACACACACACGCACATAAACAAACAAACACACACACACACGCACATAAACAAACAAACAAACACAAATAAACACACACACACACACACACACACACACACACACACACACACACACATACACACACACACACATATATATATATATATATATATATATATATATATATATATATATATATATATATATGCATATGCATATATATACATTTATGTATAAACATGCATAAATGCATAAAGAGAGAAACCAAACTCGACATTTGTCTCTTCTGTTTAGCCTCCATCAGATGAGAATGATCAATACACTCCCTATTTGGGTTCAATGGAAGATGAAAAATAAATACAGGAGTTGGGGATCACACGCCAATGACGTAAGTTTCACGGAGTTAATGTTTCGCGGCAGGGATGTTGAAAGGCGAATTATGGCGTGATTGTATACATTATGATAGTTTTTTTTTCTCCGACTGACCGACACTTTTTCGCTTTTTTTTTATTCGCGGATCGAAATTTTGAATCCAACATAGAAAAAGATATATATGAATATAAATAAGATAGATAAGTGATGGATAAAAAGTGAAAAAAATAAATACATAGATATGATTAGAAAAATATTTTCTTTTCGTTCGATCTTTAACCTTAAAATCTTTCAAAAAAATGTTTATATAAGCATTATCAATATCACTATCAAAATGTTCCCTTCACTCTCGCTTTTCTTTCCCCTTCCTCCTTTTATCGAATAATCCCCATTGCCAAATTCCCATCAACTCACTCTCGTTATGTCATCAACGTGACTCTAAATTTGATGCCTCTCCTATATCATCATCAACCCTTAATTAATCGTATTTATGAACGTCACTTTTATTCTCCTCTCCCTCGTGATATAATTTCAAATCAAATCCATCTTCATTTTCCCGCCAATTTTGACACAATTCCTCCACCGCCCAAGACCTTTGAAATAATAATTATATTTCCAATATCTTCCCTTTTCTCTATGTATTCATATCTCTAATACCATACCCTGAGACGTGGATATGAAGATACATCATAAATAAAGCAATAAAGTGATACACCAACGCCACAATAAAACATAAATAAGCAACGAAGAATTCCGCCATCATTTTTTCTTTAAATTCGGATTCACAATATTCATATTCGGTGACAGCCATGGCAATCAGATCAGCTACGGAGAAAATGCAAGTCATTCTGATTCATTACCTGATCGGTACGATGGCCGTTGGTAGTGTAGTTGCAAGCTGAATGGGAGGAGTGAGGGAGCGCTGGGTGTGTGTGTGGGGGGGTATGTGGGCGTGTGTGGGCGGGTGTGTGTGTGGGCGTGTGTGTGTGTGTGTGTGGGCGGGTGTGTGTGTGGATGTGTGTGTGTGTGTGTGTGTGTGGGTGTGTGTGTGTGTGTGTGTGTGTGTGTGTGGGTGGGTGGGTGTGTGTGTAAGTGTGTGTGTGTGTGTGTGTGTGTGAGTGTGTGTGTGTGTGTGTGTGTGTGTGTGTGTGTTGCGGGGGTCGGGCTAGTTGCGTGAGGATGTGCGTGTGTGTATGTGAGAGAGAGCGGGAGAGAGAGAGAGAGAGAGAGAGCGAGAGAAAGCGAGAGAGAGAGAGAGAGAGAGAGAGAGAGAGAGAGAGAGAGAGAGAGAGAGAGAGAGAGAGAGAGAGAGAGAGAAAGCGTTTGCGCTTGCTCGCGCGTGTATGTGTGTCTTTGTGAGTGTGTTTGTGTGTGTGTGTGTGGATGTAGTAGTGTGTATGAAGACAAACTAAAGCAAATTCCAACATTATTTACATTAATATTTGAATCACTATAATTAACAACCGTACAAACATGCAACATACAAATCAAACGAAAGAAATCACATAAACCCAGATGAACAGTTGAACAGAAAGTAAATCACAAATAATGACAACCATAACCACAAAAATTCCTGATGAAAGAACAAAACAAGCTGATAGTGAAAAGTTCCCATATTCGCCTATTCCCTTTACCTTCATTGACTGTATATTTATCCTATTACACGTGGTTTAAAGTTTTATTAACCGAATATCATAGAAGACTTAAGGACTTTGGAGATAAGAGGGAATCAGAGTCAGTTTTATCGGAATAAATAGCTAATTTTTGTTCTCTTTTTTTTTCTGTTACATGAGTCAGCACAATAAAATAAGTGGTAAAATAAGTGGTAAAGCTCTTTTAATCTTTGTAATTGTGAGTGTTTTTTTCTTAATTGTTTGTTTTGTTTGTTTGTTTTTGTGTCACAAAATTCCAAATCTAAGACAAATCTTTCATCTTATCATTTTTCTTTAATTTAAGTCTGTCTATCACTACCATCATTACTATTAATTTGGCTATCTAATTTAGCATTCATCATGATATCATATTCTTAATCAAGTTTTTTTTTTTAAATTAATTCCATCTTCTTCTACTTCTTCTTTACAATCTAAAACTTCTAATCCCAATCATCCTCACACCATCCATTAATTTAGTTAATAAATCTTTTTAATTCACATCTCACCTTTAGTTACCATAAAGAATAATGACTTTGAAACATGCTTAATTGTCATACATATTCTTACATTTTCCATTTATATATGTCTGGTCTTCTTTACCTTTCACTTTCTTTCTATCTTATTTTCTTATTTTCTATCAATTCCTTCTTTCTCTATCCCTCCTATTTCTGTCTACCGTTCTTAATTCCGGCCGTTCGCTGCACACAGAGGGCGATTCACAAGCACAAGAGACAGACGATAGTAAGGAAGATAGTAAGATAATAAGTAAGAAAGTAAGTAAGGTAATAAGTAAGATAGTAAGATACGGGCTTTGAGTCACATGAGCCTGTCCCCGCACCATAGGTCATAAAATCAGTGTTGTTTATCATTTTGTTTCTCTGTCTGTCTATCTCTGTTTTTTTGTTGGTTCTGTTTATATCTTATTTGACCCCCCCCCTCTTTCCATCTGTTTATCTTTCTTTCTTTCTCTCTGTCTCTTTCTTTCTTTCTCCCTCTATCTCTCTCTTTCTTTCTCTCTCTCTCTGTCTCTCTCACTCTGTCTCTGTTTCTCTCTCTATGTCTCTTTCTCTCTCTCTCTCTGTCTGTCTCTCTCTCTCACACACACATACACAATCCATATGATTCGAACACCTAACACCTGCATTTTTTTTAACGACTTGAAAACCAATTGAAATTCTTAGCCAAATAAAAAAAACTTACTGTTTTTTGTTTGTTTGTTTTTTATCACAGAAATTCCTGTCTGATATGCAAATATTAACAGCCTTTAAACAATAGGAAATCACGTGACATTAAATTCAGGCTTTGTAATTGTGAAATAGTGTAATTCACATGATTCTTCCATCAGTACGTTTTAATTTACACTGTAAACAATTAGAGTAATCACAAAGCCAGGATGGAATATGTATGTATATAGAACGACAATAAAAATATATGTATATGTATGTATCTATATCCTTCTATACATAATTAACCTTATATAAGAATTTGACATTACTTCAAAACTCTGTGAGTCTAAGATTCCCTAAGACTCCACAAGAATCCTCAAGACTCCCCAAGAATCCCCCAAAATCCCCAAGACTCCCCAAAAATCCCAAAGAATCCCGGAGAATCCCCCCAAATCCCCAAGGCTCCCCAAAAATCCCCAAGACTCCCTAAGAATCCTTGAGTGTTCAAGTCTTCCTTCGGTAAATCCTTCTCCCCAAGACTCCTTAAGAATCCCTAAGAATGCCGAAGACTCCCCAAGACTCCTTAAGAATCCCCAAGAATCCCTAAGAATGCCGAAGACTCCCCAAGACTCCTTAAGAATCCCCAAGAATCCCTAAGAATGCCGAAGACTCCCCAAGACTCCTTAAGAACCACCAAGAATCCCGAAGACTCCCCAAGAATCTTTGAGTGTTCAAGTTAATTAAACCACATCGGTGGTACTTTAGTATGCGGTCTACCACGGTACGAATTCTTGCGTGACCTCATCTCACCTCTCGTGTCGACCGACTGCAATCTAACACTCACCTCACCTAAGCTAATGTATCGTAAGCTAAGCTAACCTTACCTTCCCTCACTTCACCTCATCTAATGTAACCTAACCTTACCTTATCTCCCCTCACCTCATCTCACCTTACTTTATCTGATCTTACCTCCCCTCCCCTCAGTTCACCTCACCTGACCTCACCTAACCCTACCACACCTCACCTGACCTCAATTAACCTAACCTTACCTTATCTCCCCTCACCTCATCTCACCTTACTTTATCTGACCTCATATCACCTAATCTTACCTTACCTCCCCTCCCCTCCCCTCAGCTCACCTTACCTCCCCTCCCTTCCCCTCACCTAACCTTAGCTTACATTACCAAACCTCACCTAACCTTACCTTACCTTAACTTACCTCACCTCCCCTCACCTAACCTTATATTACCCTACCTCACCTCCCCTCACCTAACCTTATATTACCCTACCTCACCTCACCTAACCTGACCTTACCTAACCTGACCTTACCTAACCTGACCTAACCTGGTAGACTACATACTACAGTAGCACCACATTCTACCTCCCTTTCCTCTGTAGTCACACACACTCCCTTCTTCAATTGATAATTATTACGTGTATCAAATGTCTAAAAGAAAAAAAAGGCAGATGCTTTAACTTACCTTTTCCTTCGTGTAATAAATCATAAGTCTTTGGTCTTTCCAATAACTTTAATCTTCTTTCTTTGATTTACACTTCTGTTTCAAAGCAGTTAAAATATAGTCTTCATAATGGAAATTCATACACCTGATAAATGGTGTAGCATAAACTAAACATGTCTTTATTGTAGTAAATAAGCGTAAAATATAAAAACATCAAATATTGGTGGAACATGGGAGACATTACGTGTCAAAGAAAACGGACCCGCCGTTCGGAGGGCCTTAACTAAACTTTTTTATTTCTAGATTTAACATTCTCCCGGCCATAGGGGGCGATTAGCCGCCTATACAATCAATCAATGTTTTACACGTACCTTAAGCTTCTTAATAAGGTATGCTACTTACAAATAATTCAAAAATAAATCACTTCTTCTATCACAATTAATAACAAATCCTTTGGCACTTAAAAGACTACATTTGTTGCTTCATTAACAAAACAGTAGTTTCTTATCTTAAACATAACTAAAGGACACTTTGGTGCAATATACACAGTTTATAATTCTGTATTGACTTATAAATCTAACTTAATTGGAGCTTTAATAACTCTACCCGTCCTAGACTTTCTAGGTACTTCATCACTTACATTATTCAAGGGTACATTAATACTTCCATCACTTAAATCTACATCACAATGAATGTTATCACTTGAAACATCATCAAATTTTGCCACTTCATCAGGAGCAGACATATTCTCATGTTTACTTATCTCTAAATCATATGCTCTTTGTATGGGTCTAATCACTTCACCTTTCTTAGTTTTTACCTTTATACTTCTTATAATTCCATCTTTACCCGGAAATATGTCAACAATTACTCCAATAGGCCACTTTAGTCTAGGAATATTATCTTTGGTTAATACAAGATCTCCTTTAGACAACTTACAATTTTGAGTAAAACCCTTTACAACATTAGGCAAATTAGTTATGTAATTGTTGCTCCACATCTTCCAAAAAAAATTATAACTTTACATTTTGCACTATTGCCCTCTCATTCAAGTCTTTGGCATTTACATTGCATGGCATAATTTCTACTGAGGGTTTGCTATGAGGGTTACATCCAAGAATGAAATGGGAGGGAGGGTCTTCACTTACATATGTCAAGGGTCGAGAGTTAATACATCCCTCTATCTCAACAAGTACAGTTTCTAGTTCACGGACACTTATATAATTAAGACCTAGAGTTTTACGTAGGGCAAGTTTAACAGATCTAATGAGACGTTCCCACCAAGGGGATCGAGGGACTATGAATTTCCATTTGGGGGTTAGATGTCCATACATAACCACTGCTTCACTTTTAGCTGCCACAAAGGTCTTAGCATTATCAGAAAATATAACATTAGGCAACCCCCTTCTTGCTACAAATTTTCTTATGGCTAACATACAATCATACAAAGAGAGAGATTCTGTAAGTTCAAGATGAATGGCCCTTACTACACCACAGGTAAACAATAAAACATAAAACTTCTTGTCAGGGAAATCAGCACAAAAGAGGGGGCCTGCATAATCTAAACCCGTTACGCTGAAGGGCCTGGCAGTAGTTATTCTTTCTTTGGGCAGTGGCGCCAACGACCAACGACAACGACAAATCAAACATTCCTTTACTATGGTCTTTGCTAATTTCCTTACACTAATAATCCAAAATTGAGTTCGTATGGATGATATCACACTATCCACACCAGCATGCTTTAAGTATTTGTGCTGAAATTTGATTAAGAGCTTAGCATATTTACCTTTGGGAATTATGAAAGGGTGTTTTATGTCATAGTCTAACTCTCAGAACTCGAGACGACTTTTGATTCTAAGCAATCCTTTGTCATCAATGAATGGGTCTAACTTTCTTAATTTTGAGCTGAGAGGAAGAGTCTTGTTACTTGAGAGAAGCCTAATTTCATTTGCAAATGCTTCCTGCTGTATATTGTATATTAATTTCAAACTAGCTAATATTTCTTCAGTAATGAGGGGACCTTGTATCTTCCTCCCTTTACAATTATCTATGAATCTTAACACATATGCTGTTACCCTTAAGCCTTTTATAAATAACTAAACTTCTCTAAATCTATCAAGGGAGAGTGTGTCACTTGAACACTAAGGCAAATAGGTAAACTTGTAGTACAGGGCACTTCTAAATCTAAGCCTTGTTTTATATCTTCCTTCTCATGACAAAGGACACTGGCTAACATAGGGGGTCCATACAACCACAGACTATTCTGAACAAGTTTGTCTGCCAACACGCCACGAGTTATCTTTACTCTATTTGCAACAAATATATCTTTCTTGCTTAAGTCACCTTTGATCCATGACAAGGTAATTGTGGAGTCGCTCCAACACATAACTTTAGTTCTACTGTCTAAATGTAGGGAATTTTTTACAAAATTTACCAATTTACTACACAAGAGAGCACCCATTAACTCTAAACGTGGTAATGTTAATGCCTTTATTGGTGCAACACGTGACTTAGACATAACTAATGAGACTTTAAATGAGCTATTGTCCACAGGCACACGCAGATACACACATGCACCATATCCATTTTCAGAGGCATCACCAAACCCGTGCAACTCAGTATTATCCTTAAGATAGCTTGGTAAGATCCATGCTACAATCTGCCAGTATACTACGTGCGTCACAGAATTTATCATGTGCATCCTTAACTGAATCTGCCCCACTCAACCAATTATCTGTGTACATATCAGTCTTTAGTTCTTGGACTACTTTACTTTGAGGATACTTTGCAAGATGGGTTTTGATTGTGGCATTCAAAAGAAAGAGACTAGATGTATTGCCAAAGGGAACACGGTTGAACCTCTGTGGCCTTATGGTGCCATCCTCTTTGGGTAACAAAAACCTATGCATATCCTTGTCTTCCTTGCGTACATTTATTTGCAGAAATGCCT
Organism: Penaeus japonicus; assembly: GCA_017312705.2. Taxonomy (NCBI): domain Eukaryota; kingdom Metazoa; phylum Arthropoda; class Malacostraca; order Decapoda; family Penaeidae; genus Penaeus; species Penaeus japonicus. Next base: position 83,094 of record BOPN01003763.1, on the reverse strand, counting down.
TCTTTATATCTGCAGTTATAGCAATGGGCCAACGACGAAAGCGTACTAAAACTTGAACTAAATCTGGGTTAAGTGAAGGTCCAGAATAGATACAGTCATTTAAAGAAACACCATTAAAGGAGGAGGCTGAGCCATCAAAGACAGGTCTTATCTTAGTGCTACTACTATTTAACTTTATCACAGGACGGTGGGTATGTAGTATATGATTTACATTTGAAATTTCATTACTAGGTACTTCTATTATGTTTTCATCCTCATAACTAGCCAACACCTTGAGATAATCTTTCTTTAATTCTTTGTCTTTATCAAACCTCATTTGTAACCTGTTAAGTCTCCTCCTCGCAATACTTTCATTATTTATGAGTTTTTCCTTGACTGAATAATTCTTCCACGGCAGTGCAACCTCGTATCTATCAGCTTTAAATTGTACAGTATTCTTAAATTCCTGCATTATTTTTGAGTCACTATTATCTTGCACTGCCTCCTTTGGCTTAATTCCAACAGTTTCTTAATCTCAAAACTTACACAAGTCAGAACGACAGGGGGGAAATACACAAAAGCTGTGTTTCAGAATATCTGGAGGTGGTGTGAGCAGAATCAGGTAACCTTCCAGACAACACATACCCAAAGAGGACCTCATGGCCACAACACACTCCTTCTGGATGGCATCTGCTGCTGAAATTAATGTCCAGTAGTAATCAAGACCAATTAACACATCTATCACCATGGGGGAGGCACTGTTGTAATCATCTGCTAATTCAATATGGGAGAAAGAATTTAACACATGGTTAGGAACAACAGGTCTCACAAGAGGCTGACAAATCTTCGGAATTTCAGCTGTAATGACAGGAACAACATTATTATCTTTATTTAACATATTTAATTTGAAAACATTTCTATGTTCATCTTTTCCGTAGTACTGTGACCCCTAAAACTAGAATAGGGAATTAAATACTGGTTAGCCATTGTGGTTTGCATTTCTTAACAAAACTACTACTTATATAACTTCTATCAGCCCCATTATCAAACAACACTTTAGCCGTAACAACCCTACCATCAGTATCACATACTTACCTTTGGCTGTCTGTAAGACTGTACAACTACCACCTTGACTAGACATGAGTGTTACGTTGTCCGACTTCTGACCCTTGTTGACTTCTTCTTCTTGTCTTGGGCTAAAGTCCAGCTTGACGCCACACATGAGGGTACTGTGGTTTCCTTTGCAGCTTGCACACTTTATCTGAGCTTTGCAGAATCTTGAAGAGTGTCCACTGTTAAGGCACTTAAAGCAGACACCTAGACTTCTAATCTTCTCACCTCGTTCCTGCCCACTTAACTTCTTCTCCTTGGGGGCACTACTTTCGGTCTTTCCCTCAGCAACATTCTTCTTTCCTCTGAAGGCTTCGGACCGCTCTAATCTTGAGATCTCCTTATACAGGAAGTCGAGGAGAAAGTCTAAATCACTCTCACGTCCATCCCCATCTCTAGCCCACTCTAGCCGCAGGTCGTGAGGCAAACGGGAGAGGATAATTGGAGTGAGGAACACTTCACACTGCTTCCCAGTGACGCCTAATGCTTCTAAACTGCGGACGTGTGTAAGAATTTCATCACGAAGCTTCCACAGCTGCGTCACTGACTTTTCACTACTTGTACTTATGCTAAGTTTACCATTCAGAAGACTTTGGACATGGATAAAGATGATTCTCTCTTTCCTGCCGTATCTCTCCTTCAGTAGATCACATGTCACTTGATAATTAGCACTTGTGTGGGCCAATCCTTTAACCACATTCTTGGCATCTCCTTCCAGCAGTGACAATAAATATGCATACTTGCTAATTACTGGAATGTCAGTTGCATCAATGTGGGAAATGAAATGGTCCCAGAATGACTGCCATTGAATAACATCACCCGAAAACTTGGGTAACTCTAACTTGGGTAACTTGACGTTCACAGCTGCTTGACTATCTTGGGACACTACATCTTGCGCGTCGGCCACACTTTAACTTTGGCTTCAGCTAGTATCCTAAATTTGGCACACTGTGTTCGAAATTCATGGGCATCATCCAATACTTGATCGAGTGCACTATCTTCTACAACACTCTCATATTCTTCTTGTACTTCGTCAAACTTCTCTAGTCTCTTATCATATTGCTTGATGGCGTGTTCTAATTCTATTAATGTGACATCGGGTTTAGCAAGGATATCACCTATGGCCTCAGACGCTCTTGTCAGCCAGCCCTTGCACGCACATCTTGCCTTTTTTATCTTCTTCATCATGTATTCACTGCACTGAAACTAGTTTATTATGTTCTTTACCTGTTGGGATCTTGTTACCAAGTCTAGGCACCAAAAATGTGGGGTTTTCTTGCCACATTCATGCAGTAAATAAAGATATTCTTTGGGCTGGCCATTTAAACACGTGGTGTTGTTGTGCGTCTGCTAATTTATTGATATAAAATAATTTACACTTCTGTTTCAATGCAGTTAAAATATATAGTCTTCATAATGGAAAAACATACACCTGATAAATGGTGTAACATAAACTAAACATGTCTTTCTTGTAGTAAATAAGCGTAAAATAAAAAACATAAAATATTGGTGGAACATGGGAGACATTACGTATGTCAAAGAAAACGTACCCGCCGTTCGGAGGGACTTAACTAAACATTTTTATTTCTAAATTTAACATCTTCCTTCGGTAAATCCTTCTCCCCAAGACTCCTTAAGACTCCCTAAGACTCCCCAAGGATCCTTGAGTGTTCAAGTCTTCCTTCGGTAAATCCTTTTCCTCTTTAACTCTTCCGTTCTAAAAGTCCGTCAATGAAACCACATCGGTGCTACTTTAGTATTCGGTCTGCCACGGTACGAGTTCTAGTGTGACCTCATCTCACCTCTCGTATCGTCCGCCTGCGATCTACCACTCACCTCACCTCATCTAATGTAACCTAAGCCAAGCTAAGCAAACTTAACTTACCTTATGTTACCTTATTATACCTTACGTTTTGTTTTATTACGTTACGTTACATCACGTCACGTCACGTTACATTACATTACATTACATTACCTCATCTCATCTCACCTTACCTTACCTTACATTACCACACCTTACCTTACCACATCTCACCTTATCTAACCTCACCTCACCTTACTTACATAACCACACCCTCACCTGTCTCACCTCACCTTACCTTATAACACCTCACCTCACCTCATCTCATCTCACATCACCTTACCTTACATTACCACACCTCAACTCATCTCAGCTCACCTTATCTTACCTTACATTTCCACAGCTCACCTTACCAAACCTTACATTACCTCACCTAACCTGACCTCACCTAACCTGGTAAACTACATACTACAGTAGCACCACATCCTACCTCCCTTCCCTGTGTAGTCACACACACACTCCCTTTTTTTCCATAGGTAATTATTACGTAAAATAAAATGTCTAAAGAAAAAAAAAATGGCGGATGCTTTCCCTTACATTTTCCTTCGTGTAATAGATAATTAATCTTTGGTCTTTCCAGTAATTTTAATCTTTCATTCTCAGTCCAGCTTCTTCGGAATTTTTCTGTCTTCTTCTTAAGAGGTCTCTGGTCCTAAGAGTAATTATTTATTTATCTTATTCGTCATTTATGTTATTCCTTATTCATTTAGTTTCTTATCACTACCTCGTGTATTTTTAGATTCAAGTTTACGTATTATAATTAGGTGTAAAACTTCTCATGATACTTTCAGGTTTTTGTTTTCCAATATTACTTAACTACTTTATCTTAATATCCTCCATTACTGAATATTGAACTCAAAAACCTTATTTTATCATTCAGTCGTTCATCCATTTCTTAATTATTCAGAATGGGACAGCAGGAGAGCTGCCGTGGCCGCCATGCTTCACGCTGCTCTGGTAAAGGCCAACAAACCTTCCTTTGTATACAATTACAAGGATTGAGTTTGGATTGATTACTTGTTTGATAACCAGTAGTCATACAGGTAAGCAAATTATCTTGCTAGAATTTACACGGTTGAGCTTTATATATATATATATATGAATATTATTATTATTATTATTATTATATATATATATATATATATATATATATCACACACACACACATATATATATATATATATATATATATATATATATATATATATATATATATATATATATATATATATATATATATATATATATATATACGTATATATATATATATATATATATATATATATATATATACGTATATATATATATATATATATATATATATATATATATATATATATATGGACAAAGAGATAAGGAGATAGATAAAGAGATAAAGAGATAGATAAAGGGATAACGAGTTAAAGAGATAAAAAGAGATAGATAGATAGATATGAGCACAAAATTATTTAATTAGCTGCGGTCAAATAGCTTGATTCCCTCACTGTTTTTACGTTATGAGATAAACCCTCATGTGGCCATTTCACTGTCACATGTAATTATTTTTATATCCTTATCATCATTTTTGCCATATTTGTTGTTGTGGTTATCATTACTTTGTATCACAATTTGTATTATCAGTATCTGAATTTTATTTTTATTATTACCTTTGCTTTCATTATCATTTTGTATCATGGTTTTTATTGTATCTTAATTTTTTTTTTTTTTTATTAATACCTTTACTTTCACCCATGATCAGTAGCTTTATATCACAATAATGATTGGCAATGTAATGATAATGATATAACAACAACCGTATTAATAACCATTGCCGTTTGATATATATATATATGTATGTGTGTATATATGTGTGTGTGTGTGTGTGTGTGTGTGTGTGTGTGTGTGTGTGTGTGTGTGTGTGTGTGTGTGTGTGTGTGTGTGTGTGTGTGTGTGTGTGTGTGCGTGTGTGTGTGTGTGTGTGTGTGTGTGCGTGTGTGTGTGTGTGCGTGTGCTCCCTTATTACCATATAACTTGGAAAGAAAACCTTGTTCACCCGTAGATTTAATTATTTGTGGAATATTACAACTTCCAAGTAATGTTGTGAGTTTTCTTTCCATGCTAATACACTGGAACTCATTGGTGATGCTAATTATCCTGTTAATAATTCCATGCGCCGGAATATGCAAGTCTGTGCTCTTAATGTTGCTTTGCCTTTAAAGAAAACGTGATTTTGTTATGTTTCAGGGGAGACAATTCTTTTTCTGTAAAAAAAAGAAAAAAAAATGGATTTCGTGAGAAAATAAGCGAATGTATACATCATTTGAATATATTTTTCTGCTTCCTCTCTGTCCCTTTGTTAATGGGGTTCATACCAGATGTTCTTGGCTGATTAATTTTGAAAGCATTACATTCTATATAAAAAAATACTTGTTTTAAGTACATGCTTGTAATGAAGGTTTATATTTTTTGCCATTATTTTTATTGTCGAGGTCTTAAATTACACCTTCATTGCTGTTTTCAAAAATTAAAACTTTCTTAGTGTAGTTTCCTGCTTTAAGGAGATATAGCATTTATAGTTACTCAATGAAATTTTTCTTAGTGAAATATTAAAAAAATCTAGGACATGACACGGTGCAATAAATAATATACATAATATATATAATATATAATGCTACTATTTAGAACGTCTTTGCGTGTAATTCAGTTATATATCATTACCTGATGTCATAAGTTGAACTTCATATCGTTAAACCAACATGGAAATAATATTAGTTAATCAACAATGTGTTTTCTTTAATTTTATTTATTTATTTATTTTTTATTTTTTTATTTTTTTGTTAAGACGACCTGCATATCATTATCTCAATAAATAAATAAATTTCTAGTCTTTCAACTCGTGACCAAAACTAAATGGCTTATGTATCATTTTAAAGGTAAAAGCAAGATGAACCAGGATTTTTTTTTTTTTTTTTTTTTTTTTATCATGAACAATTTTCGAGTAACTTCAGCATATATGATTATGAAGGTTAAATTTTGTGACTTAATGAACGTATTTTACTAAAATAGATGAATTATGAGAAAACGAGCTCAATTACCTTTTGAATAGTATATGGGGGTATTTATAGTGTGCGAGATGCACAGACTTCACTCTTGATCTATTTATGAAACATTACTAGGCAGCTTAATTTTATGCAATTAATTACGTATCCCTCTATTTCCACAGTCTTCTACATTTAAAAAAATTAGTTACCCTTATATCCTTAATCAACAACACCGTCCATATCCCTTATATACAGTAATATTCCGGAGAAACTGGATTACCTTGAAGTTTTCCAATAACTCCACTTAACTTTTTCTTCTCATGTGAACCTTCCTGGTATATCATCGAGTCCTTTCTTGTATTCCTTTTGATTTAATATTTCTTTAGATTATACCTTTTCCGACAAATATAACCAGTGGAAATTTGCATGGTGGGTGGTAACGTGCTCACATAAAGCTTGCCTGCTTTTAAATTCTTGATAATCGTAAATAGATTATACTAAAGAACACTAACTAATTAATAATCAAAGAACATTTAGATTATAGCTGGAGAACACTCGGAAGTTATAATTACTTTATCACTGACGTTTGGGAGGAAGTATTTCAGTCAATAGAAGTAAATATAGGCTTGGTTGTACCACATATATAAGAAAACTTATTATAAGCGTATATATTATATTGTATGGACTCAGTATGTTAGTTGTGCAGAAACTTTGTCAGATTGAATACAGTTAATTAAAGGATCTTTTATTAAGGGTAATAGTAAAAAAAAACACACTTGAATACATTTCCCTCGAGTCTCTAATTAAGGATAATTAAATAATAAGTCTTAGATCTCCAGTCATTTTAATCCAAGCTTGAAATTACAAGCAGAGCACAACACAGTAATATTGCTGCCATGTGCACACAAATATACTCAAAAGATGCCTTTTTTTTTAAATCTTAAGATAAGAACTGCCGTGGTGTGACGCTACGCAGAACCGAGACAGTTAACAGGAACGGCACAGAGGCACCATTAATTAACTATACGTGCAAATTCTGATAGTTGCGTCGGAGAACAAGAACATTTACAGACCTTCACACTCTGTACATGGAGAACATTTCAAATAACACAGAAGGTGTGAACGGAGTAATTTCAAAAATAGGATAGTCATTTCTTTTCCTTAATCCAACACAAAGCTTCCAGTTCTATGTAAGGGGGAAAAGATATGCAGATAAAATATGCAATAAACCGCAATTTGAAATAAGTCTCTGGTAACACTTAGTATTATTTGTTTGTTCCCATACAACATGAAAAGTTTCCTATAATAAGGCAGGAGAGAGAGAGAAAAAAAGTCTCCAAAGATTTTTAACTTGTACAAGAGTCAAGTCAATCCCCAGAAATTTTAAAGAGTAAAGTTTTAATTCAACTCAATAAAAAATGACATTTCACTGGTTTCTCAAATGGTCTTGTATTATTAATTAATAGGTTCCCTCTCCTAAGTGCTAATTACTGCCTGGATGTTTGACGTAAAAACAAACACACTGAAGGATCATTTTTTCTTCTTATTCAATCACCCACAACGACTATTTTTTTTTATGATTTTTAACACAACAACGAGAAATTCTTGATGGTTTTGAGAATTCTTCTTAATTAAGGAATGTTTGGGACAACGGCTACTCATCAAAAGATTTTCCAACATAAAATAGCACATTAGGTACTAGACTGATATGTTGCTGTGTGTGGTTTAAGAAAAAACCTATCTGACATATATAGTCATATATATATCACTGTTCTGTTTTCCAAGAAGTGCCGAGGAGAGAAAAAAAAAAAGACCAGTGGTTAACCTTGGTCCATTTTCTTTTTAATTATGCACAATTTTTTTAATAATGAGTGAAAACTCCTGCAATACAGTTATCTTACAGCTAAACACATACAGAATGAACGCACAGCCAAGCAGCAGTCTGCAACATAAACACGTATCACAGTGACAGGCACAATCTAGCCCTCATTGTCAGAGCAAAAGGAAAAAAAAAAAAGAGGACATTGCTCTTTGAAACTGTTACCCGTCCGAGCTCATAAATTTTTCCTAAAAAATAGATGTGCTATTCTGTACAAACTCGTTATCATTCCAAAATATGATAGCCAAAATAAAAAAGTTTGGAAGGTTTAATAATTGAATATCTGTGACCATTTTCTGTTTTTTTTTATATTCAAAGTGTCCCAAAAGATAAAGTGTGCACGTTGACAACACCTTATATAAAACCCAAAAAAATGAAATTAAGAAAAATAAATAAAAAGGGCGTTTGAATTTGTCCACCTCTCCTCCCACTCACCAAATTATCATTCCTGTTTTTTTTTCTACTACTTGACTAGCATGTTTAGAACTGACTGCAATAACTGTGGCTCACAGAGATTTGAAAGCTCCCTACTCCCCCTCCCCCCTCCCCTCCCCTCCCTTCTCCTCTCCCTTCCCCTTCACACCGCTTTCACAGAAAATAGAAGAAGAAAAAATGAACAGCTGGTGGTGGTTCCCGTGTATTTAGAAAAAAAAAAAAAAAAGTGAAAAAAGTAATAAAATGAAATTAACAACAATTCGAAAGAAAATCTCAAAATACTTATATAAAAAAAAAAAAAAACTAAAAGAAAAAAGGCGTTTCTTCACGTCAGTGGTGGTGGTGGTGTGTCCCAGACGCAAGAGGTGGGTGGGCGGGCGGGCGTGTTTGGCAAGAGGAAGCTTTCGAGGGAGAGAGAGAGAGAGAAAGAGAGAGAGAATGAAAGGAAGGAGTGGCGCTTCGGCGGCTCCTCCTCTGCCTCCTCCTCCTCTTCCTTTTCCTTTCTTACTCGGCCGAGGAAGCGAGGGCGACGAGGGCGAAGCGAGCTTCTTCAGGGTCTCGCTCGATGAACTTACGGCACACGTTGGCAGCGTCCTGAGGGGGGAGGGGGGAGGGGGTGAGAATATGGTTCGGTGATTAACACAGAAGATCTATAATATATAAATATGTATTGAATACATTTTTTTTGTACAACTGATAAGGTTAGAAATAAACAAAATGTACACTAAATTAAAATGGAACCTGTATAGGTGATGTAATGTCAAATGTAATAAAACACATGGTTGAATGCAGTGGCTATTTAACATGGTTGATATCCATTCAACCGATTCAATTCATTATAACAACCAAGACGAACAGAAATAAATACAACACGTTCCCCCTCGTGGCTCCGGTACCCTAGACACAGCGTCCTAGTGAACCTTGATCATACCCGGCAGTGCCCTCAAATTAATATTATCGAAACAGTGGAGTTTCCCCTACGTCTCTGATATTCCCGTTTTCTATAAGGTATATCCTTAGGATTATGTGCGTATGACCTTTCTCAGACCCAGATGTCTAGAAGATGAACCTGTTGTAGGAGAGGAGGAGGAGGAGGAGGAGGAGGAGGAGAGGATGAAAATGAGATGGCTCATTTGCTCCGAGGCAACGTAGAAACCTTGGAAATTTGTCTTTCTAATTTAATGAAGTATAATTAGTGATGTCTTCTGGGATTCTAGTTTGATAAAAATGGCCTATGTCAACCTACGCCAAACAGATTCCATTTTGTCACTCTTTGACGAGCAGAGGAGCTTCTCTCTCTCGGGTAGGCTCCAG
>BOPN01003763.1:45000-62719 GCA_017312705.2 Penaeus japonicus | reverse complement strand
AAGGGAGAGAGGGAGAGGGGAAGGGAGAGAGGGAGAGGGGAAGGGAGAGGGGAAGGGAGAGAGGGAGAGGGGAAGGGAGAGAGGGAGAGGGGAAGGGAGAGAGGGAGAGGGGAAGGGAGAGAGGGAGAGGGGAAGGGAGAGTGGGAGAGAGGAAGAGGGAGAGGGAGAGAAAGAAAGAGGAGAGAGAGAGAGAGAAAGGGAAAATCAAAGAACAAGGAGGAGATACGAAGAAAAGAAGGAGAAAAAGAGAGAATTAAAAAGAAAACATTATCACAGACAGAGATATAAAGATTCTTTCCGTCTGTCTCGAGAATTTCCGGAATGTTCGCCAGCCGTCTCTCGAAAGTAAAAGTCATGTTAACAGTAATGAGGACAATGTTTACCAAAATACTTACACATACACAAACGCAAAAGATACACACACGCGTACATGTCGAGCGACATTCCTCTCGCTCCATTGGACAAACATTCAAAACATGCATACAAATTCATGCACGGTCGCTCGCCCGGCCATCAGCCAGCCCGCCCTCTCCCTCCCCTCCCCCTCCCCCCCACGTATGACAGCCGCGCGAGGGGAACGCATGACACGTGACAATATTCCTCCCCCCCCCCCATAAGCCCCGTCATGCAGAAGTAGGCATGAACAGCGAAAGAATGCAAGGCGCTCTTAGTACTGAACAAATGCTTATAAATCTATGATAGGAAGCAGGTAGGCAGGTAGGTAGGCAGGCAGGTAGGTAGGTAAGTAGGTAGGTAAGAGAGGTGGGTTGTTAATTAGGTGGGTAAGTGGGCAGGGGGGAGTGAGGGAGAGATAAAATGCTGGAAAAAAAATAAAAAGGGTAAACAAACAAGAAACAAGAGAAGCGAAGAGTGTAGAGAGGATAAGCCGAATCAAATTTCAAAACGAATCCAAACCGATATCTCCCCTCATCCTCCCCTCTGCCCCCTACCAAAGGCCAGGCAAATCCCCCCCCCCCCCCCTCACACACACACACACAACACCCCCTTCCCTTCCTCCCCAAATCCAACAAAAAAATCCCAAACATAAAAAAAAACGAGCGCCAGTACCGGAAAACTCACGCACTCACACACACACACAATCACGCACGCACGCACGGAATGCTTGAAGAGTGACGAAGACGACATTGCATGAACGTAACAAAGCGCATGATTGATTATGGTTATTATTATCATGATTATTATTATCAACGAGACTCCAGAAGACTTTCGGCATCTGGGTAGAATGGGCGGGTATATGGGGAGGAGAGGAGGGGGGAGAGGGGGAAGGAAGTGGAAGGGTGGGAAGTAAAGGGGAGGGGAAGGGAATGGGGAGAAAGGAAGTGGAGGGGGAAGGATGTGGAAGGGAGGGAAGTAAAGGGAAGGGAATGGGGAGAAGGGGAGGGGAAGGGAAAGGGGAGAAGGGGAGGGGAAGGGAGGGAAGTAAAGGGAAGGGAATGGGAAGGGAAGGGGGAAGGAGGAGAAATGGGAGAAGGGGATGAAAGGGAAAAGATAGAGATGGAAAGAATGAGAGAGACATGACGAAAAGAAAGAAGCCCAAAAATCCAGACAGAAGAATAGAAGGAACAGTAAAAAGAGAATCATCAATGGAAGGAAGGAGGAAAGAAAAAGAAAGAAAGAGGGAGAGACGAAGAAGAATAAAAAGAGACGGAAGAGAGCAATAAAGGGGGGAGAGACGAAGAAGAAGAGACGAAAGAGAGCAATAAAAGGGGGAGGGGGGGGAGGGGGAGGGATGATAAAGAAGAAGAAGAAGAGAGGAAAGGAGAGCAGAGCGCGAATCCAGGGTGGCCACAGGTGGGATCGATGCCTCCAGCAACGCGGAGATTCTCGGCGGCTGAGTCACCAACCCGCGTCTGGGCCGGGAGGGAAGGAAGGGAGGGGAAAGGAGAGGAGGGGATAGAAGAGACTAAGAGATAAGAGAAAAAAAAAAAATGATACAAGAGAGAACAGAAGAGAAAGGGGAGAAGATTAAGGGGTACGAACGAGAGGAAAGAAAGACAGAGAGAGGAGAGAAGCGGAGGACAGTTAGGACTGGAAAAGGAGGAAGGAAGGAAGGAGGAGAAGCAGCAGCAACATTAATGGCAGGGAGAACAGCCGTAAGAATAATGACAGCAGTAATAGCAATATTAATGGCAGTAGTAATAGTACCGGTGATAGTAGTAATAACCCTCTAATCATTTCCATCATCACTGCCATAATCAGTTCCAATATCGAAAAGCAGAAGCGGTAATACTAGAACGGACTTCGAAATCGCCATCGCCATCGCCATCATCAACAACAACAACAACAACACGTGACAAATGGAGGTCCTTGCAAGGATGCCTTTGGTTCGGTCGCCTTATTAGGAAGTCGGAGGATGATGCGGCCTGCCTTTGCAGATGTTACCTCTACCCCCCTCCCCCTCCCCTTCCCTCCCCCTCATCCCCCCCAGTCCCTACACCCTCCTTTACGTCATTTCGTCTAGGCCTGTTTCAGGAAGAGGAAGAGGAGGAAGAAGAGGAGAGGAAGGTAGAGGGGGGGGAGGGTAAGGAGAGGAAGGTAGGGAGAGGAGAGGAGAGAGAGAGAGAGAGAGAGAGAGAAAGAGAGAATCGAAACGAAGAAAGCAAGTGATCAGAATCTGCTATAGCGAGCGAGAGAATCCCACCAGCCGGCTAAGAATCCTTCTCGTCTTCCATCTCTCCCTCCCTCCCACCCACCCATCCACCCACCTCGCCAGTCACAAACGCAAGCACGAATACCGACCGACCGACGGACCGACGAACGGACAGAGCGAAGGTGGTAGAGGAACGGGGACATGATGGACTTAGATAATACTGGTGACGAAGCTCAAGCTCAAGGAAAGGGGAAGCCGATGAAGACTTAGATAGATGCTGGAGGACGAGGGAGCTCAAGCTCGAAGCTCAAGAGGAGGAGAGGGAGGAGAAGAGGGAAAGGAGGAGGAGAGGGAGGAGAAGAGGGAAAGGAGGAGGAGAGGGAGGAGAAGAGGAATGAAAGAGAAGTAGAGGAAGAAGAAGAAGAAGGAGAACATGAAGAAGTGGAAGAAGAGGAAGAAGGAGAAGAAGAAGAGCAGGAAGATGAGGAAGAGAAGATAGGATCAAGGGTGAGGGAAGGGGAGAGGGAGGGGGAGGGGAGGTAAATGATCTTCACGCTTATACGCACACTAGTCAACCGGAAGTGACAACCACACACGCTGAAGTGATGCCTGTGTATCCATGACAAGGTGACAGACAGACAAGTCTCAGAAAATACATAATCAACAACATGCAACAATAATCAATAAACAAATAACAAGTACGCTGTTGCACACTTAATGCTCCATTATAATTAGTACCAAGCAATACAAACTACAACTCCCAAAAGAACAAGAAGAAGAGGAGCCTGCAATATCACAACAAAAACAAAATCGAAAAGCACCGCACACAAATACAGAGAAACTATTGATAGGCCTATACAAAACTACAAACAGGTGGTGTGATTCTGGTACGGGGGATAGGGAGGGGGGAAGGGTGGGGTGGGGGGGAGGAGATGGACACGCAATCTTGGAGGGAAGAGGGGAGGGTGTGTAAAGGAAGGGAAAGGAAGGGGGGTAAGGCGGGGAAAAGGTGGGGAAGGAAGGAAAAGACAAAACGAAAAACGAGAATAAATAAATAGAAGAAAAAGGGATAAGAACAATCCAACACCCTCAACTACAAAAAAAATAAAAAATAATAATAACAACCCCACACCCACGCCCACTGCCACGCCCCCACACAGACAAGCACAAACACCCACACAGGTGCCGCATTCCAGGTAAAGCTCGCCGCTGATGGTGAATATTTAACCAACCTACGTTCCAGTCACCCCCTCCACCCACCCTCTATAGCCCTTCTGGCACCTACTCCCCACCCCTTCCACGTTCCTTTCTCCTCTCCCCCTCCCCATTCCTCCCTCACCTACGTTCCTTTCTCTTCTCACCACTTCTCCTTCCCGTTTTCCCCTACCCTTCCTTTAATTAACCTTCGTTCCAAACCCAAACCCCTATCCACCCTCCCCTCCCCTACCTCTCACCCCCCATCTTTTTCCCCCCTAACCCCTCCGCCAACAGTGCCACGAGAGGTAACGTCCCCCGAGGACCCTAGAAATGAGAGCGACGGGGCACTGGCACTGGCACCGGGACTTCCAACAAACAAACACAAAATAATAACCCATTCAATAGCCCATACACCCTTTCAACCATCCATACACCCACAGCCAACCACCCAGAAACCTATACAACCAACCAACCAACCACCCACCCCACCCATCCACCCAACCAGAAACCCATACAACCACCCACCCACCTACAAACCCATACATCGACCCACCCACCCACCTACAAACCCATACATCCACCCACCGACCCACCCACCCACGGAATCCACAGAAGCCACTCGACGTGCACGTGGCTGGCTGGCTGGCGGCTCGAACGGGGAACACGAACCGAAAAAGGTTATGGGGGTTGGATTGCCTTCGATACTGATCAATAGGTGTCTCGGGAAGGGGGGGGGGGGGAGGGGGGCAAGGGGAGGGGGAGGGAGGAAGGAGAGAAAGGAAGGGAAAGGGGGGAGGGGAGAAAGAGGGGGAACGGAGAGAAAGAGGGGGGAAGGAGAGAAAGAGGGGGGGGACGGAGAGAAAGAGAGGGGAAGGAGAGAAAGAGAGGGGAAGGAGAGAAAGAGAGGGGAAGGAGAGAAAGAGAGGGGAAGGAGAGAAAGAGAGGGGATGGGAATGAGTGGGAAGGTGGGGAGAGAGGGAGAGAGAGGAGGGGAATGGAAGGTAGTAACAGGAAGCAGAGTAAGAAGGAGAAGGGAGGGAAAAAGGAGAGGGAAGGAGTACTAGTAGAGCGGAGAGGGAGAGGGAGAGGGAGAGGGGGCAGGGGAGTAGACCCCCTTGCATGGCGCCACCACACCTGCCTGCCTGCTCTTCGATTGCCGTCGGCCACATGTTCATTGCGTTATCGATTTGTTATGACCACATTCTCTGTATTATCAATAACGTTATTGTTACTATACTTATCATGATTGTCGTTACTGTTATCCGTTTTAATGTTGTCATTTCCCTTGTTCCTATTATTATTTTTATTATCATTAGCATGATTATCATCATTATTATTTTTACAATGTTTACACTATTACCATTTTTTTTCTTTCGTCTCTTTCTTGTTGCTTCAATCTTTCACCTGTCTTTTCCTCTTCTTCCACCCCCCCTCTTTATCTCTCTCTCTCTCTCTCTCTCTCTCAACCATTCCCTTTCCATACATCCCCGTCTTTCCCGCTCCCTTTCTCTGACCACTTAAAATTCTTTCCACGAACCTCAAAACTGGGGAGAGGGGAAAACAGGGTAAGGGGGGGGGGGGGGGTAAGGGAGGGGGAAAGGAGAGTATCAGCTGATCCATAATTCAAAGTTTACGGTAGGGGTAACGGAGGAGGTATGGGGAGGGGGAAGGGGAGGGGGGGATGGTGCTCAGTAACCCCAATAACACGTTTCCCCATTTTCCGCTATGTCTATCATATACATCTATCGACTGGTCTATCTGTCAGACACACATACAATCTATCTCTCTACCTAAATAGAAAAATTATATACATTTTCTTAAAATCCCTAAAACAAACAAAACAACAAAAACACACAAACACACGCACACACAAACACACACCGGCACCCAACAAGACAAGAACACCCACCGTGTCACTGTTACATCATACCCCCCCACCCACCCCCACCCCCCCTGCAGTGACACCTCGGATCGATAGCCAAAGGCCACAGTCACTGACTCAAGCACCGTCTGGGCTTTAGCATGATTACAGGTGCCGTGAGCCGGGAGAGACGTGATTGTGAGGAGATATCAAGACAGGGGGTGGGTGGGTGGGGGTGGGGGAGGGGGGGGGTCGTCAACACAAGTGGCCGTAAAGGGCTTCTCGCTCTCAATGAATTGTCACTTTTTTTTTTTTTTTTTTTACACCGAGACTACACAAATACATTTTGCAGATACATTCGTTCGCACTTTCAATATTTACACACAGACACTAAAACATACACAGGTAGGCAGACAGACAGACACAGACACATACACATATTTACACCTGCAATAAAGCCAGAACAGCCACTATAACAAGAACCAAGGGATGCATACTTCATTACTTTTTCACTTATTCATTGTGGCTCCTGCGAAAACCTTCTCCCTCCTCCTTCCTCCTCCTCCTCCCCTCCCCCTTCTTCCTCTTCCTCCCCCTTCTTCCTCCTCCTCCTCCCCTTCCCCCTGGTTAGTACTAAGAAGAGAGGCGTTGGGTAAACATTACATTAGTAAACATGAGTAAACTTTGAATGGAAAAGAGGGATACTGAATTGGGGGGGGGGGGGAGGGGATGGGAAGGGAGGGGAAGTAGGAGGATGAGGGTGAGGGATGAGATCGAATAGGAATAGGAAGAAGAATGGGAATAAGAATAGGAATAGGAGGAACGGGAAGGAGGAAGACAAAGAACAGTAGAATAAATATAGAATAGAGAGAGGTAGGAGAAAAGAGAAAAAAAACCTTTCCCATTCTGTTTACAACCACCCAAAGCCCACACAACCAAAACACAACCAAACCCATACCAACCCGAGAGCACTCGCAAGAAACCACCGGAGGAAACAGCGCTCGCCACCAAACAGTTCCAAGAGGCAATCCCGCTAATGCAGTCAACCGAAGGACGACACGGAGAGAGAGAGAGAGAGAGAGAGAGAGAGAGAGAGAGAGAGAAACAAACTCACAAGCGCCTTCCAACAGAGACGGGATGGATGAATGAATGAATGAGTAAATGGAAGGATTGAATAATAGGAAGGGGAGAAGAATGAGTAAATGGAGGGAAGATTGAAGAGAAGAGGGGAAGAATGAGTAAATGGAGGGAGGATTGAATAATAAGATGGGGGGGCGGGGAGAATGAGAAAAAATGGATGAGGAAAAGGAGGGCAGACTGAATAATGGAAAGAGGGAATGGAGGGAATGAATGAATGAAAGAATGGGAGGGTTGAGAGAAAGTGGTAATAGAAGGAAGGCAAGAACGAATGCAGGGATATAAAAAGAAAAGGAAATTAGAATAACATCAATAATAACTAAAACCAATAAACAACAACAAATCAACACCAAGAGACCCTAAATACCCCCACCCCCCTTCCACTGCCCCCCTCCCCCCAACAATGTCACCCCGTGCCTAAGCCAACAACAGTGGCCATGCGACCGGTGTGACGTGGCACTCCATAATACACGTGGCACTCCCTCGCCTCTCCCCTCCTCCCCCCCTAAATACTTCTTAACCCCCCCCCTCTACCCTCTCACCCGCCCTCCTTCCCTGAATCGGTTCAAGCCAGCAACAAGCGGTACTGGAGGACAACGACTGCAGGAACAAATGCAAAAACAAATAAAAATGACAATTTAACGACACGGACATGACTACTACAACAACAACAACAAAGACAAGAAAAATAACGATAAAGACAAGGACAACAAAAGAGCAACATAGAAAACATACAACAAAAGAAAAGAACGACGACGACAGAACAAGCAAAATGCAACAAATACAATAAAAAACAACAAGAACAAAACACATGAAAACAACAAGGACAACAAGCACTCGGTGACTAATATAAAAGGCTTTCTTTAAGATAAAGTCTTTTGATATTGCAGACAAACTCGACTGACTGATAAATATACAAGATTAAATGGGGAAAAGTGATCGTGAGAATCACTGAAGGGAGGAATGAAGGAGAGAAAAAGAGGAATAAAGGAAGGAAGGAAGAGAAATAATCGTAAAAAAACAAGACCAAACAAACGAAAGAATACGAGGAAAATAATTATCAAACTATATTTGTAAAACATCGAGAAAACAGTTTAAGAAATAAAGATAATAATAATTCTATAATTTCATCATAAACAATAAAAAAAAGTCATAAGAAAGAGACCAAAACACAAAATCAATTGAGAAAAAAAAAATACATTAATAATAATAATAATAATAATAATAATAATAATATTCCTGTAAGACAAAAGGCCAGTCCAACGACGCAAATCACAAACCATGGGAGCAACTGGGCAAAAACATGTACGAACGTGTCGGGCCGCATGTGGGTGCCTCCGACCGCCCTTTATGTAGCCGGCAAAATGCGGGCCCGGGAATGCGTTCACATAAACCAATTAGGAGAACTTGCCGGCCAAATAAGCAGGTCGACTTACAAGGCCTTTCGCTAAGTGTTCCTTTGGGTACACCATGTCAAGAGAGAGGAGGAAGAGGGAGGGAGGGAGGGAGGGAGAGGAGGAAGAGGGGAGGGAGAGGAGGGAGGAACGAGAAAGGATGAGGAAGAAGTAGAGGGAATGAGAAAGGAAGAGGAATGAAGAAAGGAAGAAAGAAAGGAAGTGGAAGAAGTAGAGGGAATGGGGAGGAAGAAGGAAGGAAGAAAGGATGAAAGGGGAGATGAAGGGAGGAGGGTAGAGAGAAAAGGATGAAGGGAAGGAGAGAGAAAGAAAAAATGAAGGAAATGAAGAAGAGAGGAAGGAAGAAGGAAGAAAGAAAGAAAAGATAGGAAGGAGAGGAAGGAGGAAGGAAAGGAAAAAAGAAAGAAAGGAAGAAGGGTGAAGAACCGCTCTCAAAGTCCCCAATCATTCCAAAACAACAACAACAACAACAAACGCGCGCGAGCCAATCCCCGAGGCAGCCGCGACGCCGACGACTCAGCGCCGCAGAATGCCAGCTGGAGGCGTCGCCGACATTCCACCCCGATGACGCAATCCCGAGTCGCATCAACAAACGCCATCGCCGTCGCCGCGGTACCGTTCGGCGGCGGGGAATGACAGCAGGAAATGACACCTCCCTTCCCTCCGCTTGACGCATTCCCGCTTGCCGCTCCGTCGCCATCAACACGGATTAAGGAAGGAAGGAATGCCTTGTGTCGTCGGGAAACCAGGTCAGGTGCGAGAGATAATGAGGAATAATTCGTTTTTAAGCTTGCCTATTAGTCTGTTTGCTTATTGATTTAACAAATATAAACACACAAACACACACACAAGCGCATGCAGGAACACGGACACACACACACACACACACATGCACACGCAAAATGTTCAACTACGCGCGCAAAAAATCCATTACTTACATACACACAGACGGGCACATACATATAAACTTCATTTTCGCAAGAAAATAAATTGAACCGCCTGTTCAATTCATCGCCAAAATAATCATGGTTAATCAATCACATAATAACTCCTACCTAATCAGGAGGATGGATTAAGGATAGAACTTGAATGGCTTGGAAACTAAGATAAACTTATTAACAGAAAAGGTTATATTATATGTAGGTATGTGTGATATACATATATACATATATATTATGTATGTATGTATGTATGTATGTATATATATATACATACATACATACATACATACATAATATATATATATATATATATATATATATATATATATATATATATATATATAATGTATACATATATTTAATATAGGCCATGCGGGAATTCGTCACACAACATTCACCCCCCTCCATCCATCCACCCCCCCCCCCCCCTTCCCTCTCAACCTGCATAAACCCTCCACCCCCCACCCACCCCCCCACCCCCCCTCAACCCCCGCGGCGCCCGTGAAAACACCTGCTCTTCTCCGTCGTCATACGCGACAGAACTGCGTGTATTGATTCTCACGGAGGCATTGAGGGACGGGGGCGACAAGGGGGAGGAGGAAGAAAGGAGGAGAGGAATAGAGGAAGGAAGGAAGGAGGAGAAGAGGAGAAGGTAAAGAGGAGTAGTGGAATAGAGGAAGGAAGGAGGAAAAGAGGAAGGAAGGAAGGAAGGAAGGAGGAAAAGAGGAAGGAAGGAAGGAGGAAAAGAGGAGTGGAATAGAGGAAGGAAGGAAGGAGGAAAAGAGGAAGGAAGGAAGGAAAAGAGGAGAAGAATAGAGGAAGGAAGGAGGAGAGAAAAAGAGGAGGTAAAGAGGAAAGGAAGAGAGGAATAGAGGAAGGAAAGAAGGGAGGGAGGAGGAGAGGATTAGAGGAGGGAGGAAGGAAGGAAAGAAAAAAAAGAGGAATAAGGAAGGGGGAGAAGAGGAAGAAGGGAGGAAAAGAGGAAGACGGGGAGAAAGGAGGAGGAAGAAGGAAGAGCAAGAGGAGGAGAGGAAATGGGGATGGTGAATCACTTGTTAAGTGGAATTAAAAATGGGAAAAAATAATGGTAATAAATTATAATCAGCTAAAGCGACTTAAAAAATACCATCCATACTCCAATACTCTATAGGCATTACAAGCAAACTAACAACAATTACAACCAGGAACACTTTCGCAAGAAAATAGCAGCATACCAATAACAAAGACAACGACAAGAACAACAACAACAACAATACTAATAACACAGCTATTACCACTCCGCACCCGAAGCCAAAAATTCACTAGACGGGAAACTCAAGAAACCCATAGAGCTATTTCAATATGGAAGTTCACGTATAACCACACGCCCACGCATCGACCTCTTATACGAGGGCGTGGGGCGTGGGGCTTGAGGGATGTGAGGAATGCGGACGAGCTAACGTAATCAAATGGGGAAAAGGAAGGAAGGGGGTAAGGGGGAAGGAAGGAAGGAAGGAGGGGGGAGGGAGGGAAAGAGAGGGAGAAAGAAGGGGAAAAACTGGGAAGAATTGAGAAAAAAAGGGGAAGGAGGGAAGGAAGGAAGGAAGGAGCGAAGGAGGGAGAGAGAGTAGGGGGAGGGAAAATAGAGAGAGCAGGGGTATGGGGAAAAGGAGTGAAAGAAACTAACAAGAAGTTCCGAGTTGGAATCGTTACAATGAACCCCAATCAACCCAGCAGACATTTCCCCTTCCTATATAAAACAACATATAGCTACAACAAAAGCAACAACAATCCTAATAAGTAAAAACAGGAAAAGGGAGAAGAAAAAAACAACAAAAAAACTCCACAACCTTTGATATCAAGACGTGAAAACTCCATTCGAATCTTGAAACTGAAGAACTAGTCTCTTTCCTCAAAGAAAAAAAGAAAAAAGAAAAGAAAGAAAAAAAGAAAGTTTCCCATGGTCTTTAAAAGTCTCAAGAAAGTCACAAGACAGCGATAATAAACATCTCCTCCGAGACGACGATAAGGAACAAAGTCGCTTCTCCATTTGCAGTAAAAGCGACCAAACAAGCTATGAAATCTCCTTCCTTAAAAAAGACAATATCTCAAAAAAAGGAAAAATAAATGAAAAAAGGAAAAAGAAAAAAAAGGAAAAAAAGGGGAAAATAAATGGAAAAGAAAGCACTCAATAAAATGCACATACAAACAATACATACAACAAAACAGGAAAACTAATGGAAACGAAAAAAAATGTAAAGAAAAGTAAAATTCAATGAAAAATCCGATGACCCCCTCCCCCTCCCCTTCATACCACACAGATAAGACAAATTAATCGGTTTAGATGGCGATCTCTTATTTCCTTTTATCCCCCCCCCCCCTCTCTCTCTCTTCTCTCTCTCTCCTCGGAAATGAAAGAAAGAAAGAAAGAAAGAAAAAAGATGGGAGGGAGGGGGACAGAAGAGAGTATAGTAAAGTAGAGGGAGATGGAGACAGGAGAGAGAGAGAGACAGACTCGTGGGAAAGGAGAGAGGAGAGGAGATAAGAGAAGGAAATGAGAGAGAGGATAAAAAGCGACGCAGGATACTCGCTTCAAGAAAATCAAAAGAGAACGCGAAAAAGATCCTGAATAAATTAAAAAAAAAAAAAAAAAAAAAAAAGGGGGGGGGGGGGGAGGGATGACGTCACCATTCACCTTTTGGCGCCGGCTCGCGTGAGAAAAACCGCACACACGCACACTGCCATTTTACGTAAGCTGAATGGACTCAAACTCACGGCGACAAAATAAAAAGAAGGGATAAGATATCAAAAACTCTTGGAAGGGGGGGGGGAAGGGGGGAGAGGGGGCGAGGTAGAAAAGGAAGAAAACAAAAAGGGATAAAGGAACGAGAGTGATGAATCAAGGGAGGGAGGGAGGGAGGGTAGGAAAGAAGGAGGGAGGGGAGAAAGGAAAGGAGGGAAGAAGGAAGAAAGGAAGGAAGTAAGGAAGGGAAGGAAAGGAGGGAAGGAAGGAAGGAAGAAGGAAGGAGGGAAGGAAGGAAGGGAAGAAAGAAGGAAGGAAGGAAGGAAGGAAGGAGGGGAGGGAAGAAGGAAGGAGGGTAGAAAAGAAGGAAGAAAGGAAAGAGGAAAGGAAGGAGGGAAAGGGGTATGTCCCCCCTTCCCTCCCTTCTTAGCATCTCTACAAGCAGAGAGATAAAACAAGAGAAAATACCTTATAAAAAAAGGATTCCGAAGCAGCAGTGACAACGCCAATCAGAAGGAAGGCAACATCAACACTAGTACCAACGCCGAAGATGACGACAGCAAATGCAACACAACAAACTTGCAATAACAACAGTATATCAAAGAAAAAAAGACCTGCAACACGAAACGTCGTCTAATCAGGACTTTGCATTCACGAAGCCATCTCGCATGCAACATCCCATCAATCTAGATAACCAAGGGCAGGGCAAAGCAACACCAAAAGCCAGATGATCTCTCTGCCCCTTTAATCTTATGAATAAGCAAATACTGATAGATAGAAGAAAAAGAAGGATAACGAGAAATAACGAAATAACCTTAATAATGCGGATACTCGTTGACTATCAAAGACAATATAAAGTTGTGCATTTTACTCGGCTTTATAATAATGTTAAAAAACAATAATAATAATAATGATGATCATGACACTAAATAATAATAATAATAATAATAATAATAATAATAATGACACTTAATAATAATAATAATAATCATGACCCTAAATCCCTAAATAATAATAATAACAATAATAATATTTAGTGTCATTGTCATTATCATTAGTAACAGCCATAATGCAGATTGCAGCAGCAGTAGAAATAGCACCGGCGATACTAATAGCACTATCAGGACGAGAAAGAGGAAGCAGGGGGAAGAGGGGGGAGGGGTGGAGGGCGGTTAAGGACGAAGAAAGAAAGAAAGGAAAGAGGAGAGATGAAAAGAGAGGAAATAGGGCCCCTACGTAAGCTGTTGATATAGAAAACAAGAGGAGAGAAGGAGAGAGAGAGAGAGAGAGAGAGAGAGAGAGAGAGAGAGAGAGAGAGAGAGAGAGAGAGAGAGAGAGAGAGAGAGAGAGAGAAACGAAAAAAAAAAAAAAAAAAAAAAAATTAGTAATAGTAGTAATAGTAGTAGTAGTAAACGTTGAACAAGAATGGGGAAAGAATGAGGTAAATGAGGCAAAAGAACGAACGAAAGGAGGGGAAAGCAACCTCACAAGTGAAGCTCAGATGATATTATCCTCACGTAACTAACCCCCCCCCCCCCCGCCCTCCCAACACACACACTACATACAGCCACAGTGCACCTGCTGTTCTAACTCTTTTGACATGGTGCCAACCTAGACCCTCCCCCCTTTCGTCCGTCTCTCTCTCTATTTCTCTTTCTATCCTTTTTTCTATCTTTTTTTTCTATCTCTTTTTCTATCTTTCTTTCTATCTTTTTTTATCCTTCTTTCTATCTCTCCCCCCCCCCCCCTCTCTTTCTTTCTCTCTCTTCTCCCTCTCTCTGGCTAATATAACCGGATCGATTCGCGTGCACTGACCATCGCAAATGACGGGCGAAATCGAACCGGCAGTCGGGCAATTCGGGAATATCCTCGCGCGAAAACCGGTGGAAGGATGAACGGATGGATGGATGGATGAAGGATAGGTAGGGGGAGACGGGGAAGAGGAAAAAACGGTATAGAATGGAAAGAAAATTGAAGAGGAAGAGGGAGAAAAAACGGTATAGAATGGAAAGATAATTGAAGAGGAAGAGGGAGAAAAAACGGTATAGAATGGAAAGATAATTGAAGAGGAAGAGGGAGAAAAAACGGTATAGAATGGAAAGAAAATTGAAGAGGAAGAGAGGGAGAAAGGAAGCAAAGGGGGAGAGGGAGGGGGGGAGAGAGGGAGAGGGAGAGAGAGAGAGAGAGAGAGAGAGAGAGAGAGAGAGAAGCATGGAATCTAGACCATAAGCCAACTCCATAGTGCATGACCCAACCGTTTCCCGACTCATGCAAGAGGGAAAAGGGTGGGTAGGGGGGAGTGGAGAAGAGATGGAAAGAAGAAAGTGAGGAATCGAATAAAAAAAATCGAAAAAACAAAAGGGAATGAAAGTAGAGAACGAGAGAATCAGATGAACGAAAAGAGAAACAAACACGAGAAATACAAAAAAAGGGACAAACAAAAAGATAAAAAATAACAAAAAACAAACTAAGATAAACCCCCAAAACAAAATAAAAGTAAAAAATCCTTCCTCCTCCAGATTCACCTTGCTTGCGCCAAGACACGTCACACTTACGTCACAGGATCTCCATCGATTGGCCCAGGAAAGACAGCAAGCATTATTAATTCAAGGCCAAAGAATGCACTCGTGTCCTCCCGGCCTGGGACAAGCCCCTACCGAGAAGGCAAGCCGAGCTAAAAGCGAGACAAACAAGTGCTGAAGATCGATCAAACCTGCAGTAAGATTTGCAACATAAAAATGCCGGAGATAAAATCATGTTCCAGAACAAATAAAAAAAGACATGGTCTGCCACATAACCGGATCAATAAACAAGAACAACATTCCAAGCATAAACACACACACAAAAAAATGACAAATACCTATCGACAAAATGATAAAATATAAAAACATTTTGGGTCTTACTACCAGCCGGAATGGGGGGAGGAGGGATGAGGGAAGGGAGGGGGGATGTAGCAGACACCACGTGCCTATTGGAGTACTACAACTCCCCCCCCTCTCCCTCCCTCTTACCATCTCCTCCTCCTCCTCCTCCTCCTCCTCCTCCTCTTCCTCCCCCACCGCTGCCAATCTGGGCAAAATCCTTGAATGAACAGGGAAGAGTTCATTATTTTGGTTTCTCTCTTTCTCTATGTTGCAGAAAGTAGTTGTGAGAAGGTGTGAGAGAGAGATAGAGAGAGGGAGAAAGAGAGAGAGAGAAACAAAGAGAGAGAGAGAGAGAGAGAGAGAGAGAGAAACAAAGAGAGAGAGAGAGAGAGAGAGAGAGAGAGAGAGAGAGAGAGAGAGAGAGAGAGAGAGAGAGAGAGAGAGAGAGAGAGAGAGAGAGAGAGAGAGAGAGAGAGAGAGAGAGAGAGAGAGAGAGAGAGAGAGAGAGAGAGAGAGAGAGAGAGAGAGAGAAAGAGAGAGAGAAAGAAGAAAGAAAGAGAGAGAGAGAGAGAGAGAGAGAGAGAGAGAGAGAGAGAGAGAGAGAGAGAGAGAGAGAGAGAGAGAGAGAGAGAGAGAGAGAGAGAGACAAAGAGACAGACAGAGAGAGAGAAAGAGAGAGAGAATCAGATCGATAGCCAAGGAGAGGCGCGATCGGGGGAGGCATGCAATAGGTAAGCAACACACCAACTTTACGTCTGGCCCGAGACCGCCTCGGACCACGCTAGCGCTGAGAGGGAGAGGCCGAGAGGCTGAGGGAGAGAGGCGTAGAGGAAAACAGACGAGAGAGGGAGAGAGGAAAAAAGAGGGTGAGGGGAAGAGGTGAACGAGTCCTTCAAGTGATGAAGACCAAATTTAACAGCCACCCCCCCCACCCCCGCATATCAACAAGATACTAACGTCTACACCACCTTTCAAAAAGCAGGGTAATCGCTTAAGACACAGACAGACAGACACACACACACACACACACTTTCAATAAAAGGGAACTTAATTTTTATTCTGGCTGTTCCGTCCATCACCATCGCGGCAAGCGCTCTGCTCCGCCCCACCTCTCGCGCCACCCCGACAAAGGCCGCCAACAAACAAACCTTCACCACGAACATATATCGCCAAGTCAAGAGCCCACCAGACTGACCCCTCTCATCCAAGGTCAAATCCACAGACGAGGTCAAAGAGCTCTTGCCCTTTCCAGAATACACGTGGTGGAAATCGGGATCGGGATCGGTTGGCCTTTGCCGCGGCGCCGACGGGCACGAGGAGGCCACGGCGTTAACGCGCGGGTGTCTCCTAATGCTTAGCGATCGAGAATAAATTATGCAATGCTATCTAACCCTTACCTCCCTCCCCTCCCTTACCAGCATGGAGGAGAAGGGGGTGGGGATGGGTTGGGGGGAGGAGGAGGAGGTGGTGAAGCATGCGGATCACTGGCCTGGGGGGGAAGGGAAA
Organism: Penaeus japonicus; assembly: GCA_017312705.2. Lineage (NCBI taxonomy): Eukaryota > Metazoa > Arthropoda > Malacostraca > Decapoda > Penaeidae > Penaeus > Penaeus japonicus. The sequence goes on along the minus strand of BOPN01003763.1, from coordinate 46,465 downwards.
CATACCACTTGGCAACAGCATACAGCATGACAGCATACTTCGTGAATGGCAGGGCAAGCTCTCAATGCCGGTTCGCATTCCAGGGAGGGAGGGAGAGATGGGAATGGAGAGAAAGAGGAAAAGGAGAGAAAGGGGAGAGATGGGAAAGGAGAGAATGGAAAAACAGAGAAAATGGAGAGAAAGGGGAGAGATGGGAAAGGAGAGAAAGAGGAGAGATGGGAGGGAGGGAGAATAGGAAAAGAAGAAAGGAAAGGATAGGGAAGGAGGGATAAAAGAAGGAAGGGAGAGGGGAGAGAAGAGGTGGGAAAGACGGAGATAAGCAGAAAAGGCGATAAAGAGAGGAGAGAGACGGGAAGGAGAGAGAAAAGAAGGGAGAGAAGGGGATGAATGATGGGAGGGAGGGAAAATAGGAAAGGATAGAGAGGAATATCATCAAAGAGAATTAATTAAAGAATGAAAAGAACAAGAAAATGGAAGATTCAGATGGGAGAGGAGCAGCAACAATACGTAAAAGAAAAAAAAATACAAAAAAGAAAAACAGAAAAAATAAATAACCAGAAAAAAAAGATGAAAAAAAGTATAGATGGAGAAACAAAAACACAAAAGTGATGAAATTGCCATCTCGAAATCCCCACGTCAGAACGAAAACCACTCCTGTCAGTCTTGCATTCTTCAAAAGCCAGTTCATTCTCTATCTCTATGTCCATACTCACAGTCTCCCGTCTTCTGGAACTCTCCGAGAACAACTCACCTTGTTCATGACCTGTGGAAGAGGAGAAACAAGTAAATAAATAAAGAATACTTACAATAATAACTATTCCGATGACAATAATAATAATAGCATTACTAACAAAAATAATGTTGATGATGATAATGATAATCATGAGAATAATAATGATAATCATAAGGATAATAATGATAATCATGAGCATAATAACGATAATCATGAGCATAATAACGATAATTATGAGCATAATAACGATAATCATAATGATAATAACAATAATCATGAGAATAATAATGATAATGATAAAGTTAATGACAATAATAATGATAATAACGATGATAATAATTATGATAATACTACACTAATAACAAAAAACACTAGAAAACCCCATGAAAAGAAGAAAAAAGCGGCAGCAGACACGGCCGTCATTCCCCGAAAGAGAACATTCTAGAACGCTTTCATAGAGCCCCGTCGATCGAAAATCAATATACTTCTAGAACACATTCCTAAGTCAACTAACAAAATATAGAGGAATATTGAATCTAAATGAGCGAGATTTGTTGTTGTTATTGATGTGAACGTTTTTTTTAAGTGGTGGAAGCAGCTCTTGTTTTTGGTGTTTGTTTGTTTGTTTTTTGTTTTGTTTTGCTTCAATGAAGGGTCTTGTTTGTGTTGGAATTGATATGAAAAGTTGGAATTGCTTATTCAAGTTTGGTGTTTATTCCTTTCCCTTTTTGT
>BOPN01003763.1:35000-40000 GCA_017312705.2 Penaeus japonicus | reverse complement strand
GTCATGGACAAATTTATTTTATTTTTTGATTAATGTTATTATTATTGTTATGATTATTATTACTATTATTATTATTATTTTTTTACTTGTTGGAATGTAAATGAAAAACAAGGAAAATTACCTCCTGCTTTTGTATATGAATATATTTATATGATGTATTTTTTTTAGGTGGGGAGGGGTGAAGATATGTGAATGGATATGTGATATGTGAGATGGATAGATGTTCTTCTTAGGCATGTGAATTTATGTTTTTACCTATATACAGATGAATTTGGTGGTTTAATTTGTGAATATTCTGGAACTGGGTTTTATACAAGAAAATAAGAAAGGTTTTCTATTGTTTTTTTTTTTTTACTCTTCATCATCATCATCATCATCATCATCATCATCATCATCATCATCATCATCATCATCATCATCATCATCATCATCATCATCATCATCATCATCATCATCACCACCACCACCACCAACACCAACACCATCATTAGTAGTAATGTTTATATTATGAAATATTGATTATTTGAAAGAATGAAACCATTACTTATATCATGCAGCATAAAATCAGTCACAGTGCATGTAATTATCTATAATTATCATGCATAACATGACATTCTCCCTCACCGTTACATCCAGCTGATTTATTTTCCTCCTGCAACGTCGCTTTTAATTTGCAGTCGACTCGTTCTGAGGTAGAATTCCTCTTAACATTGATTTTTTAATTGCTTTTGGAGGCCATGGCTGAGCTATACTTATGACTTTTAATGATCAAAGAAAGATTGCCCACCAGTCTAGATGGAATGTACGTCTGCGACTTTGATTTATGGCGACTGTGCTTGTCCGAATATGGAAGTAGTAATGTCTGTGATGGTTAGAGGTTTCGATGTCAGTTGTATTGGGAAATCATGTGGAAGATGTTGTTTTGGTTTTATGGTTTGGTTTGGTTTGTGAAAATGATTATTCAGTTCTGTAGATATTGAATTCTTTGTGTGTTCTGATTAGGTAGAAAGATAGATAGGCAGGCTGGCAGGCAGGCAGGCAGGCAGGCAGGCAGGCAGGCAGGCAGGCAGGCAGGCAGGCAGGCAGGCAGGCAGGCAGGCAGGCAGGCAGGCAGGCAGGCAGGCAGGCAGGCAGGCAGGCAGGCAGGTAACTAGATAAACAGATAGATAGATGTACATATATGATATGTAAATAGGAAGAGTGCTTGTATATATTAATTGTATCTTAATTACTCTTTTTTTTATCTTTAGGGATTGAGAGAATGGGAGATACAGAGATAAGAAAAATTGTTGAATCAATGTATTGTTTAGAGGTGGAAGGTTCACCTTGTTCACTTATATATATTCCTTTAGCCAGTTGAAGATATACATAATGTTAAAATTTGGGAGAGATAGATAGGAACTACTTTTAAATAGACAACAGACTATGCTAGGTGTATTCTTTGGAGGATTGATAAATAAACCATTTTTGGTTGTGGTTTATTTTTGTTGCACTGCCAGGTATGATAGGATATGACCTTGTTCCTTCTGTTCATTATTCTTGTTTCTCTCTCTTTTTTTCTTTTTCCACCTTTCATAATAGTATTTGGTTCTTCCTGTCTTCCTGTTCTTTATCTTTCTCTCTCTCTCTCTCTCTCTCTCTCTCTCTCTCTCTCTCTCTCTCTCTCTCTCTCTCTCTCTCTCTCTCTCTCTCTCTCTCTCTCTCTCTCTCTCTCTCTCTCTCTCTCTCTCTCTCTCTCTCTCTCTCTCTCTCTCTCTCTCTCTCTCTCTCTCTCTCTCTCTCTCTCTCTCTCCTGTTTGCTATTTCTCCCTCCCTCTTTTATTTCCTCTTCCCTGTCATGACTTTTTATGAACATTTATTAGTTTTAATTTGTATTGCGACAGCTTATTTTATGACTGGTGTTATATGTGCGAGTTTATTACCGAGAGTTATGGCCCATACATAAGCATGAAGGTGAATGCAATCGAGATATGAGATTGTTGTTCTGTGAGGTGGTGTTAGTGAGTTTTTCATTGCTTTTGATTTTGTTATAGTTGTTATCTTTGATTTTCAGGGATTTTGTCAGTGATGATTCCTTATAGAGGTTATAGAGAGGGGTATCTGTATCTAGCTAATTGTATGTATGAGGCACATAGTAGAGGTTTGTTAGCCTTCTACTCTTTTTTTTTTGGTGTGTATGTATGTGTGTGTGTTTTTTGATATGTCAGTCTATCTATCTGTCTCTGACTAGATATAATTCAGAAATATGCATCATTCATGTAACAGTAATGAGTTTTGAAGGTAAGAGTAATTAATGCATTTTTATAATAGTTCTCTAGATAATCTCTATGATAAATATGTCAATACAATCACATTTTTTTTTTCTTCCGAGATATTCATATTAACTCCTCCATTTTATTCTACACATCATGCACAATAACTCCACTAGCCCACCCGAGCAAAGAAGCATTTAGATCAAGGTGCCGTTACCGAAAGCCAAGACGCACACAGCGCTTTGGGGAGTTTATTAGAAGCAATAACGCCTCCCTCCCAGAGGCCCAGCGTGCGTGCGAGGAGAGTCATTTGCACTGGGGCCTCATTACCTTAAGTGGAATGCTTGAGTGTAATTGGAATAAAAACCTGAACGGCTGTGCACTTGCTGGAATGGCGTTCCTAGTCATTTGTTTTCGCGTAATGAGAATTAAAAGGATGTGAGGATTATCGTATTATGGGTTGTCTGTGATGTGGTGTTAGATGGTGATGTGTATAAGGTTAGTTTGTGGAAATGGAGTGTTGGCAATTCCGTTCATAATCCATGAATCAGAAAGGAAATGAACATGTGAATTGTTTGTACATATGGGAATTTATAGAATATATATATATATATATATGTCCAGATGTTCTGTTGATTGTGTGTGATTTTTAGAGAGATACATATCCGAATGATTTATTCATAGAGCAAAACAGATCAATACAATAATAAGAATACAAAAATAAGAACAGGCAATTTAACTTTCAAACGGCTTGTTCATAATGTGCAAATTTGAACAAACAGCTCAAGAATCCTAGAGACTCCACAACTCATGCAGTAGAAAGCCAAAACACATAACATCCATAGAACAAGCTCTATCCTGTGAAAGACGTTATAGTGTATTTCACGTTGTTATTGTCCTTTTTGCTTCGGATTCAAAGAATTTTTCTCTGATTGTTATAATCGATGTTGTTATCTATGGCATGGGTGTTATTTTTTGTTCCTCTTATGATTTTGATTATTTTATTATTATATATATTATGGTGATTTTTATTTTGTTGTTATTGTTTTAGGAATTATGATTATTGTGTTCATTATTATTGGTATCACTGTTTTTATTATTATCATTATCATCATTATTATTATTATTATTATTATTGTTATTATTATTATTATTATTATTATTATTATTATTAATGATATTATTAATATTATTATTATTATTATTACCAGTCATTAATAGTCAGTATTATGATGAAAATGAAAATATTAATGATAATAGTGATCCTGATTGTTATTACTAAAAAGAAAATATATATATATATGTATAAACACTTAACATTATTATTAGTATCATTATTACTAATACCAATATTAATCTTGCTCAGTCTCTAATAACCACCTCCCTTGACGTACATCCACAATCACAGCATACTTCTGAGAACAATAGTGCAATGCCTAAGCAACACCTGCCTTTGAATAAAACATGCACGGTTGGAGGGAGCAACAAACATCTCCCATATTAGGGATGGATGATTGCCCGGTGTTGAAGAATTGCAAGTGCTTTTGATTGTCTTTTATTATGACGTGTGGCATTACGAGGAATTTTATTGTTTTATTTATTTTTTGTTTTACTATTATTATTTTTTATTTATTTATTTTTTGGGTATGTTAGATTGTGTAATAAATATGTTAAGTTTCAAGTGTTTTTTTTTTGTTTTATGTATTTGAAACTGTGTATATGACAGGTTGATTTTCTCTCTCTCTCTCTCTCTCTCTCTCTCTCTCTCTCTCTCTCTCTCTCTCTCTCTCTCTCTCTCTCTCTCTCTCTCTCTCTCTCTCTCTCTCTCTTTGAGATATTATGCTTGCAACATCTTGAAATATAAGTACTTCAATACCGTTGAAATCCAAACCATTTTAACATCTTGGACTACAAGCATTTTAGATCACTTTTAACCCACACAGGACGGGTGGTACAGCATGTGTACCGCGCATTCAAAAGCCCAGTGGCCGGGCGGCACAGTATTGTGCCAGCCATTCAATTGATTTAGGCCTAATAATTCGAACGCCCCGGCATTTGGACATTCAAGGCTAGAATTCCCCCCGTCGGGGATGGGTTAATATCATAGTTTGTGAGGAAATTTAGATTCTAATACCTTATCAATTATATCTTAATTTCTCATTATTTTTTTTATCTAGAGGGATTTAGAGAATGGGAGATACAGAGATAAGATCCTTTGAAAAACTGTTGAATCAGTGTATTGTTTAAAGGTGGTAAGTTCACTTCATTTTTGAGACTTTGGTGAGTTTGGGTGTTAGTGTGGGTGGTGGTGTGGGTGTGAGTGTGGGTGGTGGTGTGAGTGTAAGTGTGGGTGTGGGTGAGAGTGTGTGTGGGTGTAAGTGTAAGTGGGTGTTGGTGTGAGGGGTGGTGTGGGTGTGAGTATGGTGAGTGTGGGTGTGGGCGTGGATGGTGGTGTTGGTGTGAGTGTGGGTGTGATGTAAGTGTGAGTGTGGGTGCTGGTGTGAGTGTGTGTGGGTGTGGGTGTAGGTTTGAGTTTTGGTGTGAATGTGTAGGTTTGTATAGTTTGTGAATTTTACTTGAGAGAGCTTGTGCTTTTTGAATAACCAACTCATATGCTTTTGTTGTGATTCTGCAGTCACCATCATCATCATCCTCTTCCTTCTCTGTCTCTCCATCTCTCCATCATCATCAACATCATCATCATCATCATCATCATCATCATCATCATCATCATCATCATAAAATACC
>BOPN01003763.1:20000-22500 GCA_017312705.2 Penaeus japonicus | reverse complement strand
TATGTATATATATGTGTATTTATATATATATATGTATATATATACGTATGTATATATGTATGTACAGTATATATATATATATATATATATATATATATATATATATATATATATATATATATATTTTTTTTCTTTTTTTTCACACACACACACACACACACACACACACACACACACACACACACACACACACACACACACACACACACACACACACACACACACACACACACACACACACACAGTGCTTGTATAACTATTCTTGTGGATGTAGGAGTATGTGCTTGCTTGTCCGTAGGGAAGAGATCCTGAGATGTTGATAAACCCATCGACTTTATATAAACAATTGTTCGCTCGTCTATTTATTTCTTCTGCGCTGTCTCATTTCGGAAAGAAGAGGAAGGGAAGAAAATAATTGAAAAGAGAAGGAAAGGGATATATATAGACCACGACATCCCAGTCTTCCTTCTGCTCCTCCTCCTCCTCCTCCTCCTCCTCCTCCTCCTCCTCCTCCTCCTCCTCCTCTTCCTTCTTCTCCTCTTCCACCTCTTCCTTCTTCTCCTCCTCCGCCTCTTCCTTCTTCTCCTTCTCCTCCTCTTCCTTCTTTTCCTTCTCTTTCTCTTCCTCCTGCTCCTCCTCTTCCTCCTCAATTTACTCTTCCTCCATCTGTTCCTCTTCCTGCTCCTCTTCCTTCTCTCCCTCCTCTCCCTTCTCTCCCTCCTCCTCTACCCCCCGCGCTCCTCCTCCTCCTGCTCCACATTCTCCCTCCCCCTTCTCCTCCTTCTGCTCCACATCCTCCACTCCCCCTCCTTCTCCCCCCCCCCCACATCCGCCTATTCCCCCTTCTCTTCCCCAGAACAGTAATGTTATCATTAACAATGATAAAGAGGTATGATGATAATGATGATGATAAGAAGAAGAACGAAAATTATAAAATGAGAAGAGGAAGAAGAGAAAATAGGAAGAAGAAGAAAAAATAGAAGAGAAAATAGGAAGAAGAAAGAAAATAAGAGAAAATAGGAAGAAGAAGAAGAAGAAGAAGAGAAAATAGGAAAAAGAAGAAGAAGAGAAAATAGGAAGAAGAAGAAGAAGAGAAAATAGAAAGAAGAAGAAAGGGCGAAAGGAAGGAAGTGGTGGGTTGTAATTGTAGGTGGAATGGGTGGGGAGGGGTGGGGGTGGGGGGCACGCAGGCCCACCAGGCACAGTGTCAGACGGAGGAGAGCCAGCCCGGGTCGGTGGGCTCAGTTGTGGCTGGGGAGCCGTCGCGAACACACGTCCCCCACGCGCGCGCTCGTCCTCGTCCTGGTCCTCGTCCTCGTCGTCCTGGTCCTCCGCTTCCACTTCCTCCGCGTCCACTTCTTCCTTCTCCTCCACTTCCTTCCTTCTTCCCCCCAGCGTGTCCTACAGTGCCTCCTACGACGTCGACAGCAGGTGTTCCTTCGAAGATTTATTATTTTTTGTGTTTTTTTTTATTTTTTGGGGGGGTTCTGTTGCTCTTGTTTCCCCTTCTTCTCCTCCTTGTCTCTTCTTCCTTATTTATTTTTATTCTCCTCTTATTTCTCTCTCTCTCTCGTTCTCTCTATCTGTCTCTCGCAGCAATAATAATCTCTCTCTTGAAGTGTTTTTTTTGTTGTTTATCGAAGAAAAGAAAAATATTCGTGTTTTTTTGTGTTTTTTTTCTTCTTATCTAAGTGTCAGAAAAATTATGATAAGAAAAAAAGTGTAAACAAAGAAAAGTATTTGTGTTTGTTTTCTTGTGTCGGAAAATTTGGAAGAAAAATTGTTTTGAGACGGAAAAAAAACGGAAGAAAAAAGGAAAAAAAGCAAAACAAAACAGAAAGAGAAAAAGGGGGAAGAAGGATAGAAGGATAAGAAAAGAGCTAAAGAAGAGAGAGAGACAGAGAGAGACAGAGAGAGACACACACAATGAACCTGCTTGCATTTCGGAACCCTCCCCCGGAGAAGCCTCTCCACTTTTCGGTCGCACGCACTCGCACCTCGCACCTCCCGGACGCCAGTCATTAAGCACACCTCCACGCGCCGAGTCACACGCACGTGCACGCACACGGACGTAGGGAGACACACACACACACACATAGGACATAGGCATAGCCGCACTGACACACACACAGGCAGGGCACACGCACATAGACCTGAACTCACACACACACACTCACACACAGGTAGGCCACACGCACATAGACCTGAACACACATACACACAAACACACAAACACACAGACGCACACACACACACACACACACACACACACACACACACACACACACACACACACACACACACACACACACTCGTAAACATACATACACAAATACGTTCACACATACGTACATACAGAGCATGCCCCCCCCCCCGGCTCCCCAAATGACTTGAAAACGGAAGAAGGAAATTAGAGAGAAAGAGAGAGAGAGAGAGAAAAGAAAAAATCATTGATAGAAAGAGAAACAGAGAGAGAGGAACCAAGAGGAAGAAAAAGACA
>BOPN01003763.1:10000-12500 GCA_017312705.2 Penaeus japonicus | reverse complement strand
TTGTTGTTGTTGTTTTTATTGATGTTATTTTGTTATTGATATTATTATTTTTGTTATTATGATGATTTATTAATATTATTATTTTTTATGTTATGATGTATTAATATTATTTTTCTCATTATGATGATGATGATGATGATGGTGATTGTGGTCATTATCATAATCATCACTCTCATTTTGTCATTGTATAGCTTCCTTGTGCGCGTGGTTGCATATACACATATACGCATATGTATCTATACTTTATATCGGAGAGCCACAGACACATAATCGGCCACATATGATTATATGATTAATTTCTATCATTATTATTATTATTATTAGTAGTAGTAGTAGTAGTAGTATCGGGGTCGTCATAGTCTTTATTGATGTTCATTATCATTTCATTTTTTAATTTTTTTAGTACATCTCATAATATGCTGGAACCGCTTCCAGGTTCTACTTTATTTATTTATTTATTTATCATAACAAGAACAATGGAATTCAGCAGAATTTTTTTTTCATTTCATACTAATCCTAAACCGCTTCCATTACGTCGTTCTATTTATCAATAATTAATGTTTTTTTTTGTTGTTGTTGTTGTCATTTTATTTTTTTATGTATTCTATTTCAAAGGTTTACGTTGATGCTACCAGGGACAGTTAGGGAGTTCTGTTAGGGAATGCTGTTAGGGAGGGCTGTGAGGGAATACTGTTAGGGGGTTCTGTTTAGGAATGCTGTTTGGGAACGCTGTTAGGGAATACTGTTTAGAATGCCCTTAGGGAGTTCTGTTAAGGAGTGCTGTTTGGGAATGCTGTCAGGGAGTTCTGTTTGGGAGTGTTTTGAGGAGTGCTGTGAGGGAATACTGTTTGGGAATGCTGTTAGGGAGTTGTGTTTGGGAATACTGTTAGGGAGTTCTGTTTGGGAATACTGTTAGGGAGTTGTGTTTGGGAATACTGTTAGGGAGTTCTGTTTGGGAATACTGTTAGGGAGTTGTGTTTGGGAATACTGTTAGGGAGTTCTGTTTGGGAATACTGTTAGGGAGTTGTGTTTGGGAATACTGTTAGGGAGTTCTGTTTGGGAATACTGTTAGGGAGTTCTGTTTGGGAATACTGTTAGGGAGTTCTGTTTGGGAATACTGTTAGGGAGTGCTGTGAGGGAATACTGTTAGGGAGTGCTGTGAGGGAATACTGTTAGGGAGTTCTGTTTGGGAATACTGTTAGGGAGTTCTGTTTGGGAATGCTGTTTGGGAATACTGTTAGGGAGTTCTGTTTGGGAATACTGTTAGGGAGTTCTGTTTGGGAATGTTGTTTGGGAGTTCTGTTTGGGAATGCTGTTAGGGAGTTCTGTTTGGGAATACTGTTAGGGAGTTCTGTTTGGGAATACTGTTAGGGAGTGCTGTGAGGGAATACTGTTAGGGAGTTCTGTTTGGGAATGTTGTTTGGGAATACTGTTAGGGAGTTCTGTTTGGGAATGCTATTAGGGAGTGCTGTTTGGGAATACTATTAGGGAGTTCTGTTTGGGAATGCTATTAGGGAGTGCTGTTTGGGAATGCTATTAGGGAATGCTGTTATGGAGTGCTGTTTGGGAATGCTATTAGGGAGTTCTGTTTGGGAATGATGTTAGGGAGTTCTGTTTGGGAATGCTGTCAGGGAGTGATGTTTGGGAATCTGTTAGAGAGTTCTGTTTGGGAATGCTGTTAGGGAGTTCTGTTTGGGAATGCTGTTAGGGAGTTCTGTTTGGGAATGCTGTTAGGGAGTTCTGTTGGGGAATGCTGTTTGGGAATGCTGTTAGAGAGTTCTGTTTGGGAATGCTGTTAGGGAGTTCTGTTTGGGAATGCTGTTAGGGAGTTCTGTTTGGGAATACTGTTAGGGAGTTGTGTTTGGGAATGCTGTTAGGGAGTTCTGTTTGGGAATGCTGTTAGGGAGTTCTGTTTGGGAATGCTGTTAGGGAGTTCTGTTTGGGAATGCTGTTAGGGAGTAGGGATGTCGTTGTTGTAGCCTGTTGGTTTTGTTATGGTTGTTGTTGGCTTTTGCTGTTATTGTTAGGGGGGAGAGGAGGGGAGGAAAGGATAGGATAGGATAGGATAGGATAGGGAAGGAGAAGAGGAGGAAGGGGAGGGGAGGAAAGGAGAGGAAAGGAAAAGAGAAGATAGGAGAAGAGGAGAGGAGGAAAGGATAGTATAGGATAGAATAGGAGAAGAGGAGGGAGAGTAGAGTAGAGTAGAAGAAAAATAAGAGAAGAGAGGGAGAGAAGGGAGGAGGACGGGATATAAGAGGAGATTAAAAGAAAGGAGAAGGAAATGAAAAGAAAAGAAAAGAAAAAAGATGAAGGGATTGGAGGGGGGAAAAGAAAAGGGGGGTTGTGCTTTAACGGCGCCTGTTTGTTTCCTGTTTTGTGCATTTATTTAATTGTGGATTCCCGCTCTCCAGCCTCTGGATATTGCACGTGATGGCTATAAATGGCGTTTTGTTGCAAGGTGAATTGCGGTAATTGTTGTCGGGGTGTTGGATTATACTCG
>BOPN01003763.1:0-2500 GCA_017312705.2 Penaeus japonicus | reverse complement strand
AGCCAAGCTGATTGCAATATCTACTGATTCCAAGCAAACACGAAATTACTACTACTACTACTTCTACAACAACAACCCCCCTCCTCCTCGCGCCGCCCCCCCTCCCCCCTACCATCCCCGCCCCACCTACGTGACCTTGGATTTACCTCCCTTTTCTTTTCTTTTTCTACGTCTTCTTTCTCTTCTTTCTCTTCTCTCTCTTCTCCCTCTCTTTATTTTCTTCTCTCTTTTTTCTTTCCTCGATTTTCTTCCTTTTTGTCTTGCCTCTCTCCTCTTCTTCTTTCCCTACTTCCCCCCCTTCCCTCCCTCCCTCCTTCCCCCCCTCCCTCCCTCTCACCCCTTCCCTACTGCCTCCCCACCTGCCCTACCTCCACCCACCCACCGGGCCCTTCCCCCTTGGGCGTGAGGGGGGGAGGGGGGTCCGCCTGAGGAAGGGTTAACGATGGCGACGGGCGGCCGCCTCCGGTGCGGGGGGCGTGACGCGGCGGCGAGCTTGCCCTGCCTCTCAGGTAACAGGCCACGCCTCCTCAGGCCACGCCTACTCCTCCTCCTCCCTCCTCGATAGATGCACTGCCTTCGGATTCGCTCGCTCGCCTGTGTCGTGGATGGCTTTGGGGGGGCGGGGGGCGGTGTTTTGTTTTGTTTTGTTTTGTTTATGTATTTTATTTATTTGTTTGTTTTGTTTATTTGTTTGTTTGGGTTGTTAGGCTGGTTTTGTTTATTTTTGTGTTTATTTGTTGTCTTTTTTTTATTCTTTCTTTGGTTTTATATGTGTATTTTATTTTTGGTTTATTTTGTTTCATGGGTTATATTATTATAATTCTTATATTATTATAATTATTATTATTATTATGATTATTATAATTCTTGATTCTATAAACTTTTTTTTGGATAGTATGGCTTCTCATTTTGAGTTTTGTTTTGCAATGATCAACTCTTTATTTTTTATTTATTGATTATTATTATTATTATTATTATTATTATTATTATTATTATATATATTTTTTTGTTTTTGTTTTCTTTAGTTTCATATTGTTTTGTGTTTTAGGGATTATGTTGGTCTATTGCTGTTGTTGTTATTTATTTTTTTGTTCTGTGGTCTGATATCGTGAATGTTTTTTTTTTTTTTTTTTTTTTTTTTTTTTTTTTTTTTTTTTTTTTTTTTTTTTTTTTTTTTTTTTTTTTTTCATTATTATTCCTGATATGAATATTGTTATTATTATTGTTATTGCTATTATTATTGATCATGTTATTAAATGTATTATTATTATTGTATTTATTATTATTATTATATTCATTATTATATTTATTATTGTTATTATTATCATTATTATTATTATTATTATTATTATTATTATTATTATGATGATTATTATGATTATTATCATCATTATCATTATTATTTTCATTAAGTTACGCCGTAATCGCTTTTCCTATTATTCATGTTGTTGTCATTGGTGTTGTGTCTGTTGTGTCTCAATGTCATTGTAATACCATATAAATGTCTTTGTTTTCCTTGTTTTACTTCTTGTTATTTGAATGTTGTCTTGCATGTTATTGTACGTAAATAGTGTAGCACGTGCATGATATATATATATATATATATATATATATATATATATATATATATGTATGTATATATATATATATATATATATATATATATATATATATTACATATACATATATATATATATATATATATAACATATATATATATGTATATATATATATTGTATGTGTGTGTGTGTGTGTGTGTGTGTGTGTGTGTGTGTGTGTATATGTGTGTTTACGTGTTTGCATGTATACATATATATATTCAGTATATACCGTAAGTCTATTCTTCTATCCGCCCGTTGATGTGTTAGCCTTGATCGTGCATGGTAGCAATGTTGTTTCATGCACGCTGCTGTGTGTGTCATGCAAAACGACCATGCATTTACCCCTCTCTTTCCAACTCTCCCCCCCCCCCCCCCGACCCCCCGACACCCGTGGCGTTGCGTCTGCCGAATCCATTTCATGCAGGTTATGACGTCATCACCGCGGGTCTGGGGTCTGGGGTGGGGGTAGGGGGGTGTTGTGAGAGTGGGAAGGAGGGGGGGGAGTATGAGGGGGAGGGGGAGGGGGAGTATGAGGAAGGAGGGGTGGAGGGGGGAGGGGTGGAGGGGGGGCCGGAGAGGGAAGAGAGAGTGTTTGGGGCCTATGCTGCGAGGAGGTGTGTGTGTGTGTATGTGTGTGTGTATGTGTGTGTGTGTGTGTGTGTGTGTGTATGTGTTTTGCTTTCACGTACACGACGAGATGCGTTCAGGAACTCGTTTAATGTATCCAAGTATGTGCTCACAGACCAAGAGAAAGAGAGGGAAGAAGAAAGGGAAGGAGAAAGGGGGTAAAGTGCGAGAGAATGAGGTAAGGGTGAGGGAGAAGGTAAGGGTGAGGGAGAAGGTAAGGGTGAGGGGGAAGGTAAGGGTGAGAGAGAAGGTAAGAGTGAGGGAGAAGATGA
>BOPN01003762.1:135733-147556 GCA_017312705.2 Penaeus japonicus | reverse complement strand
TCATGTACACACAAAGTCACATCATCAACTGTGGAGAAGCGTAAGTGATTTTTCATTAAAGGCTTATCTATTCATCAAATAGATAACAAAACTTTCCTTTTTTTGTGGTATCACTGTCTATGCTTTATATATATTATACATCAACAAGTAATTATGCATAACACTGAGTGTGCCTCTGATCACACACCTGTCGAACTGATGACGTAACCATAGATTTGGTTCCCCCCCCACCCCCCGTGACAGATAGGGCGGGGGGGGAGTAAGGCCTAAACAAATACACGTGCCAGATTCCTCTAATCTAGTATGAGCTACTTTCTTTGTCCCCTTTTTTTATTATGTTGAAGCCTCGACTAATCCTTTTTTATTGTTTTATTTTTTATGGTTTTATTTATTACACGTCTACACGAGGCCACAAGAACTGTGCAGTTGCGACGTCCCTCTACAAGCTGCGGGTGGCGACGCCGGCCAAACCGAGCGCTGCGCTGGCGACGCCGGCCAAACCGAGCGCTGCGCTGGCGACCGCGGCGGGGCGAGGGCTGCGAGTGCCTCCTAGTCGGCGTAGCAGCTGTAGCTGGAGAGCGACGGCTGCATCTGGATGTCCTCGATGGCCACCAGCTTCTCGAGGGGCACGAGCGCCATCTCGCCCTGCGGCTCCACGGTCGTCGGGAGCGCCGCGTAGTCGTCGCGGATGATCTTCTTCCTCTTCTCGGGCTTGGTGCGCTTGAACACGTACGAGAGGCTCTGCGCGCGCTTCAGGAACTTCATGGGGGGCTTCCGGCGCGCCGGGCCCTCCTTGGCCTCCTCCTTGCTCGGCGACGGCGTCTGCTCGAGCGAGTGCGCGCGCGGCGTGCCGGCGTCCTTGGACTCCTCCGTCGGGGGCGTCGGCGACCGGCTGCCGGCGCTCTGCTCGGGCGTGCCCTCGCCCTCCTCGCTGATGTGGCTCCGCGAGTCGTCCGAGAAGCGGATCAGCGCCGACGAGTCCGAGACGCGTCGACGGAGCGCGACGACAGGTGCGTCCCATTGAAGTCCGGCTTCTCGAGGAGGCGCGACCGCGGCTTGATGGGCCCGAGGACGCGCTCGCTGTCGGGCGAGAACCTGAAGAGCCTGTTCCTGTTGTCCATGGTGGCCGGGGCCGACAGCAGGGGCAGGCTGTCGAAGGGCTTGGCCACGAGGTCCTCCTCCGAATCGTTGGACTCGGCGCTCTCCTGGTTCATGATCCGGTGGATGCGCGGCACGCGATGGTGCACGCGCTCGCACGCAGACACGCTCCGGCCGAGGCGCACGATCGGCCCAAGGTTCGCGCCCTCGAAGCTCTCGAGCTCGCGCATTCTCAGGTCTTCCTCCTTCCTCCCGTCGCGCTCGGACCCCGCCGCCGCTCTCGCCTCGGCCGACGTCGTCTCCGACGCCACGCTTCGGTTCTCGGCCTCGATGTCGGTGGGAGACAGAACCTCGTCTTCGTCTATGGTGCTGGCCGGCGACGTCTTGAAGGATCGTCTCCTGGAATACATAATGTCCGTCTGGGCACTGCGATCCACATACTCAGTAGTAGACGTTATCGAATGCCCAAACAAGTACCTGCTGGGTTAAGACAGAACGGGTGAAAGGTTAACTCACTCTATCAGATTAGACCAAATTCATTGGAAAAAAGAAAGGAGCGGAAAATATTTTCTTTTATTTGTTAATAAAAAAAAAAGGATGCTGGAAAAAAGTGTGGAAGGAAAAACTACAACGATGAAGGAAGAGAGGAGGCAGAGGAGGGATAAAATTGGATGTTAATGTGCTTTAAAAATTCTACAGTAAAAACTGAAATCAACTAGATACTCGCTCAAGCTTATGATACATAAGAAGAATACAAAAAGAGAGAGAAAAGCAAGAACAGTATTAAGAATAGAGAGAGAAAAAAAAAAAAACAGAAGAACAACAAAAAAGAAAAAAAAAGGTAGAAGAAAAAAGCAGAACCCAGAAGCAAAAAAAAAATCAAAAGACGAACAAGAAGAAAGAAAAAAAAAGAAAGAAAGAAAGAGAAGAAGAAATGCCGCGCACTCGCCCACCAAAGAGCCAAGAAGAAAATCACACAACGAGAAAGAGGAAGGAAGTGTTAGAGAGGACGCCCATGTTAGCTCACCTAGGGGAGGGTGACTGGGATTCCTCACGTGTTGGGGGAGAGTTGGAGGTGGAGAGTCGCCGAAGGGCTTCACGACGCTGGAACTCGACCTTCGCCATCTCCGTCGCCACCCACGCCGGGATGTCGGGAATCACGTAGCTGATGCCGTACTTCAGGGCGATCATGGCGTGCTGGGGGAGAAGATGGCAGGGGGGGAGGGGGAGAGGGGGCGGTGAGTTATGATTATCTGTCTGTCGATGTATTTCTCTGTCTGTTTTTTTTTCTCTCTCTCTCTCTCTCTCTCTCTCTCTCTCTCTCTCTCTCTCTCTCTCTCTCTCTCTCTCTCTCTCTCTCTCTCTCTCTCTCTCTCTCTCTCTCTCTCTCTCTCTCTCTCTCTCTCTCTCTCTCGCTCTCTCTCTCTCTCTCTCTCTCTCTCTCTCTCTCTCTCTCTCTCTCTCTCTATATATATATATATATATATATATATATATATATATATATATATATATATATATATATATATATATATATATATATATATATATATATATATATATGTGTGTGTGTGTGTGTGTGTGTGTTGTGTGTGTGTATGTGTGTGTGTGTGTGTGTGTGTGTGTGTGTGTGTGTGTGTGTGTGTGTGTGTGTGTGTGTGTGTGTGTGTGTGTGTGTGTGTGTGTGTGTGTGTGTGTGTGTGTGTGTGTGTGTGTGTGTGTGTGTGTGTTGTGTGTGTGTGTGTGTGTGTGTGTGTGTGTGTGTGTGTGTGTGTGTGTGTGTATGTACATACATATGTATATATCCATACACACATACACACACACATAAACACAAATACATAAACACGCATACACAGAATATAAATTTGTATCCCTCATATATCTGGAATGAGTTAATGAACTACTATTGCATAATTCACCAATTTTTCTCTGACTTTGACTAAAATATAATTGATAGCAATACTCTTCAATGACCTAATTGCTCTTGCACTATAATTTATCTATTCTAAAACATGAAATTAATGAAGTTAGATCCTATTCTTTTCAATTGATATCTAGATGAATCTAGATCTACCATGATGAGAGTGATGAATTAACCATGAGTTGCCATGTGAATCAACACAGCACTTACCTCCAGCACAATGATGAGCAATATAGTATGAGCTGTTGACATTTCTGGGAACATTCGGTGCACTTGCCCGGACAAGCCTATCAACATGCAATTGACCATGATGCCTAGGACGCCCATCAGCTCCATTGCATCCTGGAAGGAATGCAAGTCAAGATGTCATATTCATTATCATATATATTTTTGTTCATATATAAATATGTGTGCGTGTGTATATATCTGTCTATATCAACAGCATAACATGACTGACATTTAAATATATAAGAAATTCATGATACTATTTTAAGATAATATCGCCACTAAAATCAGATAAGACAAGCCAGTAAAACAATGGAGATGATTATTTTTTTGTGATTATTGTATTGTGTATTTCTTAGAAGGAATTAAATTTAATAAAATGGCCCGGCTTATCAATATATACAAACCCACAACCATCATACATTTTCCTTCTACTTATCCCACACCCACGCCTCTTACTCCCATCTAAATACAGTTATCTCCTTTAGTCCTCACCCACACCCCACCCCACTTTCTCATCCCACCCAAACCCTCTCACCCACTTTGCCCTAATATCACATTCCTCACCTAAACCTGTCGCCTTAATTATTATTCTATTTCATTCTAACCCCACCACTTATACTTTTCATTTAACCTCACACCACACCTCTCTCACTAAATCACTTTAACCCCATTTATACATCTATTGCTGAACTCAATCCCAACTACAGTCTTGACCCTCCAGTCCTGACCTGCTCCTTAACCTCACTCACCAAACCTGGCTCTCATCCCAGCCCATAGTCACCCAACCCACCAGTCACCCGACCCACCACTCACCCAACCCACCATTCACCCAACCCACCAGTCACCCAACCCACCAGTCACCCAACCCACCAGTCACCCAACCCACCACTCACCCAACCCACCACTCACCCAACCCACCACCAAACTCACCACTCACCCAACCCACCACTCACCCAACCCACCACTCACCCAACTCACCACTCACCCAACCCACCACTCACCAAACCCACCACTCACCCAACCCACCACTCACCAAACCCACCACTCACCACTCACCCAACCCACCACTCACCCAACCCACCACTCACCCAACTCACCACTCACCCAACCCACCACTCACCCAACCCACCACTCACCCAACCCACCACTCACCCAACCCACCACTCACCCAACCCACCACTCACCCAACCCACCACTCACCCAACCCACCACTCACCCAACCCACCACTCACCCAACCCACCACTCACCCAACCCACCACTCACCCAACCCACCACTCACCCAACCCACCACTCACAACCCACCACTCACCCAACCCACCACTCACCCAACCCACCACTCACCCAACTCACCACTCACCCAACCCACCACTCACCCAACCCACCACTCACCCAACCCACCACTCACCCAACCCACCACTCACCCAACTCACCACTCACCCAACCCACCACTCACCCAACCCACCACTCACCCAACCCACCAGTCACCCAATCCACCAGTCACCCAACCCACCAGTCACCCAACCCACCACTCACCAAACCTACCACTCACCCAACCCACCATTCACCCAACCTACCACTCATCCAACCCATCATTCACCCAACCCACCACTCACCCAACCCACCACTCACCCAGCCACCACTCGCAACCACCACTCACCCAACCCACCATTCACCCAACCCACCACTCACCTAACCCACCACTCACCTAACCCACCACTCACCAACCACCACTCACCCCAACCCACCACTCACCCAACCACCAGTCACCTAACCCACCAAATCACCCAACCCGCAGTCACCCAACCCACCACTCACCAAACCTACCACTCACCCAACCCACCATTCATAACCCCACCACTCACCCAACCCACCACTCACCCAACCCACCACTCACCCAACCCACCACTCACCCAACCCACCACTCACCCAACCCACCACTCACCTAACCCACCACTCACCCAACCCACCACTCACCCAACCCACCACTCACCCAACCCACCAGTCACCTAACCCACCAGTCACCCAACCCACCAGTCACCCAACCCACCACTCACCAAACCTACCACTCACCCAACCCACCATTCACCCAACCTACCACTCACCCAACCCATCATTCACCCAACCCACCACTCACCCAACCCACCACTCACCCAACCCACCTCTCTCTCACCAAGCCCCCTCCACGCAACCGGACTTATCTGCCACACACTTATACATACTCGCAACCATAGCTACCTTCCCCTACAACCTTTCTTACTCTACCTAAACCTTCTCACACACTCTTGCAACCCACAAAGCCTCTCATCCACTCTAGTCACACAGAACCTCTCACCCAACCTTCTAACCGTAACTCAACGTGAGTAAACGAACTAAACGTGAGTAAACGAACTCAACGTGAGTAAACGAACTCAACGTGAGTAAACGAACTCAACGTGAGTAAACGAACTCAACGTGAGTAAACGAACTTACCAGCCACACACCAATACTAGCTTACGTAACGACAGTCCTTTTTTAGATCCCTACTCACTGCATCCAAGACCATCTCATCACCAACTCAAGCCACCCAGAAACTCACCCAGGCTAGCCACCCACAACCCAATCCCTCACCCACAACCCAATCCCTCACCCACAACCCAATCCCTCACCCACAACCCAATCCCTCACCCACAACCCAATCCCTCACCCACAACCCAATCCCTCACCCACAACCCAATCCCTCATCCACAACCCAATCCCTCACCCACAACCCAATCCCTCACCCACAACCCAATCCCTCACCCACAACCCAATCCCTCACCCACAACCCAATCCCTCACCCACAACCCAATCCCTCACCCACAACCCAATCCCTCACCCACAACCCAATCCCTCACCCACAACCCAATCCCTCACCCTAGCCAATCCCTCATCCACAACCCAATCCCTCACCCACAACCCAATCCCTCCCCAGCAATCACCACAACCCAATCCCTCACCCACAACCCAATCCCTCACCCACAACCCAATCCCTCACCCACAACCCAATCCCTCACCCACAACCCAATCCCTCACCCACAACCCAATCCCTCACCCACAACCCAATCCCTCACCCACAACCCAATCCCTCATCCACAACCCAATCCCTCACCCACAACCCAATCCCTCACCCTGGCCAATCCCTCACCCACAACCCAATCCCTCACCCACAACCCAATCCCTCACCCACAACCCAATCCCTCACCCACAACCCAATCCCTCTTACAACCCAATCCCTCACCCACAACCCAATCCCTCACCCACAACCCAATCCCTCATCCACAACCCAATCCCTCACCCACAACCCAATCCCTCACCCACAACCCAATCCCTCACCCACAACCCAATCCCTCACCCTCACCCACAACCCAATCCCTCATCCACAACCCAATCCCTCACCCTCACCCACAACCCAATTCCTCATCCACAGCCCAATCCCTCACCCACAACCCAATCCCTCACCCACAACCCAATCCCTCACCCACAACCCAATCCCTCATCCACAACCCAATCCCTCACCCACAACCCAATCCCTCACCCTATTAATCCCTCACCCACAACCCAATCCCTCACCCACAACCCAATCCCTCACCCACAACCCAATCCCTCACCCACAACCAAATCCCTCACCCTCACCCACAATCCACTCACCCACAACCCAATATCTATCTATCTATCTATCTATCTATCTATCTATCTATCTATCTATCTATCTATCTATCTATATATATATATATATATATATATATATATATATATATATATACATGTGTGTGTGTGTGTGTTTGTGTACATACATATGTATATATCCATTCACACATACACACACACACAAATACATAAACACGTATACACAGAATATAAATTTGTATCCCTCATATATCTGAAATGAGTCTATGAACTACTATTGCATAATTCACCAATTTTTCTCTGACTTTGACTAAAATATAATTGACAGCAATACTCTCCAATGACCTAATTGCTCTTGCACAATAATTTATCTTTTCTAAAACATGAAATTAACAAAGTTAGATCATATTCTTTTAAATTGATATCTAGATGAATCTGAATCTACCATGATGAGAGTGATGAATTAACCATGAGTTGCCATGTGAATTAACACAGCACTTACCTCCAGCACAATGATGAGCAATATAGTATGAGCTGTTGACATTTCTGGGAACATTCGGTGCACTTGCCCGGACAAGCCTATCAACATGCAATTGACCATGATGCCTAGGACGCCCATCAGCTCCATTGCATCCTGGAAGGAATGCAAGTCAAGATGTCAGATTTATTATCATATATATTTTTGTTCATATATAAATAGGTGTGCATGTGTATATATCTGTCTATATTAACGGCATAACATGACTGACATTTAGAGATAAAATAAATTCATGATACTATTTTAAGATAACATCGCCACTAAAATCAGATAAAACAAGCCAGTAGAACAATGGAGATGATTATTTTTTTGTGATTATTGTATTGTGTGTTTCTTAGAAGGAAAGATGGTAATTTAATAAAATGGTCCGGCTTATCAATATATACAAACCCACAACCATCATACATTTTCCTTCTACTTATCCCACACCCACGCCTCTTACTCCCATCTAAATACAGTTATCTCCTTTAGTCCTCACCCACACCCCAGCCCACTTTCTCATCCCACCCAAACCCTCTCACCCACTTTACCCTAATATCACATTCCTCACCTAAACCTGTCGCCTTAATTAAACTAACTTATTTCCATCTAAACCCACCCACCCATACCGATTCCAACCTCACACACACTTATACCTCTCTCACAAATCCACTTAACCCTAACATACATCTATTGCCCAACTCAATCCAACCCACCAGTCACCCAACCCACCAGTCACCCAACCCACCACTCACCCAACCCACCAGTCACCCAACCCACCAGTCACCCAACCCACCAGTCACCCAACCCACCACTCACCCAACCCACCACTCACCCAACCCACCTCTCTCTCACCAAGCCCCCTCCACGCAACCGGACTGATCTACCACACACTTAAACATACTTACAACCATAGCTACCTTCCCCTACAACCCTTCTTACTCTACCTAAACCTTCTCACACACTCTTGCAACCCAAAACCTCTCATCCACTCTAGTCACACAGAACCTCTCACCCAACCTTCTAACCGTAACCCAACGTAATTAACGAACTCAACAAACTAAACGAACTTACCATCCACACACCAATACTAGCTTATGTAACGACAGTCCTTTTCTACATCCCTACTCACTGCATCCAAGACCATCGCATTACCAACTCAAGCCGCCCAGAAACTCACCCAGGCTAGCCACCCAAAAACTTCTCCTTCACCCACAACCCAATCCCTCACCCACAAGGAAATCCCTCACCCACAACCCAATCCCTCACCCACAACCCAATCCCTCACCCAGAACCCAATTCCCAAATCCCTCACCCACAACCCAATCCCTCACCCACAACCAAATCCCTCACCCACAACCCAATCCCTCACCCACAACCAAATCCCTCACCCACAACCCAATCCCTCACCCACAACCCAATCCCTCACCCACAACCCAATCCCTCACCCACAACCCAATCCCTCACCCAGAACCCAATCCCTCACCCAGAACCCAATCCCTCACCCAGAACCCAATCCCTCACCCACAACCCAATCCCTCACCCACAACCCAATCCCTCACCCACAACCCAATCCCTCACCCACAACCCAATCCCTCACCCACAACCCAATCCCTCACCCACAACCCAATCCCTCACCCACAACCCACAACCCAATCCCTCACCCACAACCCAATCCCTCACCCACAACCCAATCCCTCACCCACAACCCAATCCCCAAATCCCTCACCCACAACCCAATCCCTCAGCCAACCGTCTCACCGTAACGCGATTACATGAACCTACCTGCCACACCCCGATGCTCTGCGCCCTGTGTCCGAACGGCCTCTGGAACACGCAACAGAGCTTGAAGGCATCGGATCGGATCTCGATGAGGTTGTTGAGGAAAGCGCACATCGCCGCCAGGGGGAAGGCGGAGGAGAAGAGAGTTACGTAACCAAACTGAATGAACATCTCGAGGTAGTCTTCGAATGTGCCTTCGTACTGTTGGGGGAGGGGGGCGAGAGTAAGAGATATATATGAGAGGTATGTAAACAATGTATGTGTAAAAGATGGTGTGTAAATATGTAAAGATAGTTTACGTTTGTTTGTTTTTTTGTCAAGATAGCATATACCATTAGAGAACGTACATTTATACATAAATACCAAGTCATATAGCATTTAGCATACGTACACAAATACCAACATACAATTTGCATATACATATCCACACCAACTCTGCATACCAGCAAACACATGCACAAACAAACCTCAACACATTCCAACACACAACACTAACCATGTGCTCAAAAACACTTCCACACAATATACCTACACATACGTACATACCGATTCCCAACATAAACCCATTTCATGCTAGTCTATCCTACTAAACCCACCAAAGACATTTTCCACGTCGTCAGTCGAAACTACTTTTATATTATCCTCTAAAGTAAAACATTATGGAAGATATCGATGCAGTGTCGAGAATCGCGGAGGTGTTTAGGGATAGCCTGCGGAGAAGTCATTCCTGATAGTAATATTCTGCCTTCCTACTATTCCTATACCTATTCATATTCCATCTACTATTCCTATTCCTATTATTATTCCTATTCCATCTACTATTCCTATTCCTATTCCATCTACTATTTCTATTGCTATCCCTATTCCTATTCCTATTCCTATTCTTATTCCTATTCCTATTCCAGTGTCATCTCTTTATAAAATGGAAACGTAAATGTGACCCTCCTCTTCTCTAGTGTTATTTGCGAAGGTCTTTAAATGGACTTATTTTTATCTATCTATTTTATCTTTTTATCTATCTGTTTTATCTTTTTATCTATCTATTTTATCTTTTTATCTATCTATTTTATCTTTTTATCTATCTATTTTATCTTTTTATCTATCTATTTTATCTTTTTATCTATCTATTCTATCTTTTTATCTATCTATTTTATCTTTTTATCTATCTATTTTATCTTTTTATCTATCTATTTTATCTTTTTATCTATCTATTTTATCTTTATATCTATCTATTTTATCTTTTTATCTATCTATTTTATCTTTTTATCTATCTATTCTATCTTTTTATCTATCTATTTTATCTTTTTATCTATCTATTTTATCTTTTTATCTGTCTATTTCATCTTTTTATCTATCTATTTTATATTTTATCTATCTATTTTATCTTTTTATCTATCTATCTTATCTTTTTATCTATCTATTTCATCTTTTTATCTATCTATTTTATCTTTATATCTATCTATTTTATCTTTTTATATATCTATTTTATCTTTTTATCTATCTATTTTATCTTTTTATCTATCTATTTAATCTTTTTATCTATCTATTTTATCTTTTTATCTATTTCATCTTTTTATCTATCTATTTTATCTTTATATCTATCTATTTTATCTTTTTATCTATATATTTCATCTTTTTATCTATCTATTTTATCTTTTTATCTATCTATTTCATCTTTTTATCTATCTATTTTATCATTATATCTATCTATTTTATCTTTTTATCTATCTATTTCATCTTTTTATCTATCTATTTTATCTTTTTATCTATCTATTTCATCTTTTTATCTATCTATTTTATCAACGTTCAACATGTCTAACTTTATTCCTTTTTTATAGAGCAAAGGAAACGGTTTTCATTTTGGTTTTCGGCTTCTGCAGATGTACTCTCCCAAACGCACACACATCCGCACACACATACAAAAAACGGACACACACCAAGCTAGAGCTCTCTACATACATACACAATAAACACACAGCCAACACATAGCACATCCTTCCACAAACACGTAACACACACAGCAAACAACACATAACACACCCTCCAACAAACACGTAACACACGCAACACACACAGCAAACACATAGCACACCCTCCCACAAACACGTAACACACGTAACACACACAGCAAACACGTAGCACATCCTCCCACAAACATGTAACACACGTAACACACACAGCAAACACATAGCACATCCTCCCACAAACACGTAACACACGTAACACACACAGCAAACACATAGCACATCCTCCCACAAACACGTAACACACGTAACACACACAGCAAACACATAGCACATCCTCCCACAAACACGTAACACACGTAACACACACAGCAAACACATAGCACATCCTCCCACAAACACGTAACACACGTAACACACACAGCAAACACATAGCACACCCTCCCACAAACACGTAACACACGCAACACACACAGCAAACAACACATAACACACCCTCCCACAAACACGTAACACACGCAACACACACAGCAAACAACACATAGCACACCCTCCCACAAACACGTAACACACGCAACACACACACCAAACAACACATAACACACCCTCCCACAAACACGTAACACACGCAACACACACAGCAAACAACACATAGCACACCCTC
>BOPN01003762.1:97500-99704 GCA_017312705.2 Penaeus japonicus | reverse complement strand
CCAGCCGGAAATCATCACAAAGCCCCTATGTGAGCCCCTATTTCTTGTACATTACTTGCCACAGTTACTATTATCACTTTCATTGGCTTTGATACTGCTGTTATTACTAATGTCACTTTTGCCATATTTTTTCTTGTTACTTCTCTGACAGTAACCTCTACACCGGAAACCGATTAATCGAATATGGGGATGATTTTTTTTTTTTTTTTTTGGGGGGGGGGTGGATGGACCAAACGGAGCCCAGTTGTGGCCCCTAAACCGCTTATCAGGGTCACTTGTGCTCACAGAACCCTTACACTCTCTCTCTCTCTCTCTCTCTGTGAGGGGTACCACAAATAGGTGTTCAGCAAAAGCCAAATAAGTCTTGATCCCTTAATTGGAGATGACGGCACCGAAGGAAATAGTTATAATTGCTGTGGGCCGTCGATGTTAGGGTATTTCACGGTTGAAGGGGCGGCTCCATACGGAGTGGCTGCCCACGGCCTGTGGCGATAGAGATCAAGCAAGTGTGAGGCCTGGTCATGTACATCTGACCTCGCACGGCTTGGGCTAACAATAGGTTTCTGGTCGGCTTTCCTTCCTCCACATTGTCACCATGTAGAGAATCATGTGGTGGGTAACGCATCGCCACGTGGCACCTGTGTATGTATTACGCACCGTCATGTGCTTCTAGCACATTTCTCACTCTCTCTCTCGTCTCTCACTCTGATGTATTGCTCTAATATACCATGAACTACTTTTCCTCGTGTGTTCAAAGCTACCACATATAAATCCCATTGCTGATGTTATCAAATTAAAGGTAAATCAGGTAGAAGATTACATTTGCTTTTTATTGTTGCAACTCGATAAAGTCATGCAGTAATGCTCAGAGTTTGTACATCAAAGTAACAGAAATTCCAGGAGTATATCCTCTAATACAGTCCTAGTAAAAGGAACTTGTAAACTTATGGCTAGTTCATGAGAATTTGGGCTCAGTGTTCTAATTATCCTGAAAGGAGGCATCTCATCACCTCCTGCCAGCGTCGATCATGAACTTGGGGAGGCCCAAGAGGGAATTGATGAGCTCTGAGTTCCTTTTGTGGGGTCCTGCGGCTACCCCAGTGTGAGCACCCTTCACTGCCTGCAAGATCTGTATTGCCAGTTCTGTTGCAGCCTGAGGAAGAGAGATGGTGTATGTCTAGATTGTGATACATAGAAGTGGGAAGAATAGACCATAGCATCACTCCTATCAGGATAATTGTTTGTACTGTAAAATCCTTGCCAATATCACTTCGCACAGAGCAATTCATAATGGCAAATCGAATATAAAAATAATGGGATGCTGTCAGTAAATCCCACACTTTATAAAGCTATCTGTTTTCCTATATTATCAATGATTCATTATGAATAACTGCCTACCAGCCTAAGATCCACTTCAAAAATAACCTAAGAATCTACATAAAGTTTACCAGAACAAAAAAAGTGATATGGTACAACAGAATAATGATAATGACATTAAGAATACTGTTATTTGTTCAGAATTCCCCATGCCAAGAAGGTTATGCCCATTATCTCATGCCAACTTTTGAACTGCACCTGACACTTTGAAGCTGTAGGCTCTCTTTGCGCTTCTGTCACCATGACAGCTGCCACCGCCAAC
The DNA here is from genome assembly GCA_017312705.2 of Penaeus japonicus. NCBI lineage: Eukaryota > Metazoa > Arthropoda > Malacostraca > Decapoda > Penaeidae > Penaeus > Penaeus japonicus. Next base: position 98,065 of record BOPN01003762.1, on the reverse strand, counting down.
ATAAGAAACAACAGCACTGCAGCGCGGCACATCCTGCGAAAATATGTGGATATTTTGGTTAATGCTCTCTCTTCCTGAGGAAACTTGATAATTATCTTACAAGATTTTAAAGTACGAGCAATTTTAAAACAATCCCAAAATGACGATGTCGGTTTAGGGAAAGAAAATGATTGGTAGCAAAACCTTTTCATCTAATTCAAAATATGCAGAACCAAACTCCCGAAGAGAGAACTTACTTGCAGAGTGAGGTGGACACTGGAAGAATGTTGCTACCTGCTAGAACTCGCCCCTTTTATATGGATCTGAAGTCTGCCCACGCAACCGCGCGCCTTAGTGTGCTCACTCATTATGAATGGGATTACATATATAGATAGATATATATGTATATGTATAAATAAATATATATATATATACATATATATGTATATATATACATATATATATATTTATTTATATATATATATACATATATATATGTATCATAAATTATATATATATACATACTTTATATATAAACATCATATATATATATGCATATATATATACATATATATATATAGACTTA
>BOPN01003762.1:75000-77500 GCA_017312705.2 Penaeus japonicus | reverse complement strand
CTCTCCTTAAGGCCCCAATTTACGCTCAGGTCCAGTGCGTAGACACCGCACTAAGTGGTTTAGTTATGCGGTGCAGCATGTGACTGGGGATTGTCCGTAGATGCGTGAGGCCCTCTCGTTTGCACTGTGTTAATTCAGTCTGGAAATCCACGTACAATCCCAGGCCGACACAAGCGTAGTTCGAGAATTGATGTTGAAGCGTTACATTTTTGCTCATGAAAGCATTGATCAGACATGACTAATGTGCGCCGGTCAGTTCTGTCGAGCTCTTATTAAGCGACTTTATTAGGCAGTTTCTGAAGACTACGAATTACTGATTGCGTTGACTAGTTCTACATGTATTTCTGAAAAGACTGAAGAAGCCCCGTCAGAAATAGTAGGCAAAATAATTATTTTTAAAGTTCATTTGGCATCTCTTAACCTAATGGCACTGGGATATCTATAGGCCTGGATAGGCTTCCTTCTGTGAATGCAATTCCTTTTACCGGCCGCTGTGTCTCGTGGCCTTTTGATTAGTTGAGATTGCAGATCCGTAAAAGGAGATGGTATTAAATACTGTTCTTTAAAAAAAGATATATACAGGGTATTGTGAAATTAGAATAGAGGCATATATTCTATTTGTAACAGGGCAGCCTTTTAAAAACAAACGACTTTAATCAGCAATAGTTTTTAAGATTATTTAATATGTACATTTGTCCATATCTTGTAACATGGCATATTCAATTACGCGCGCGCGCGCGCGCGTGTGTGTGTATACATGTAGGTGCACGTGTGTGTGGGGCTCGTGTAACATGTACCATGGATAAAGGGTGGGAAAAGGGGGAACTGAAGTATTACTTGCATTCGTTTACTCTAAAGTTTAATTCACGCTGTAAGAGCAATTGGAAAAAGGTGTTCTTTCAGTCATTACTAAGTAAAGAAAACTGTCTTTTCATTTGATTCAGGACAAAAAGACGTCGTTTTGCTTAAGATAAGGGATATTATTGTTGAAAAGTGTCCGCATTACTTCTTTCTTCTTTAAAACAAGATGTTTTTTGGCATAATAACATTTGTCCCTTTGTTATAGGGCTGTTTTTTTAACGATATGCTTTTATAAACAAAGTGTATTTACTAATTTACTTTACAGCTAAAAGAAGAGGGAATTAAAGTAACAATGACATTAGTTTTACTATAAATGACAATAAAAAATGTAAGATAACCATGATCAAGGAAAGAAAAATGTGTCGTTTTAATCAGTATCGAGAAAAATGTGCCGTTTTAATCATTATCAAGAAAAAGGTCTTCTTATATCTCATTTAATAAAAAGAATGACCAAAATCGTAAACTTACTGTATATGCTCACACTATATAAGCGAGATTTTCACGAGTAATTTTCATTTTCATTCTAATTATTTGTAGAAAATGAGAGGAAAGGATCATCATTTCCCCCCAAGAACCTATCCTTCCGCAAACTCTATTTACATTGCAGATAATATATAATTTCTTGCGGATGTACAAAATTAGGTTTAATATCATGAGGACATTAATTTTTCAGTTTCATATTTGATGTCACACTCAGCCGTATTCTAGGACGTTTTCTGCATGTCGTGGCCATGTCATGTTCATGTTGTGTCCATGTCGTGTTCATGTCACGAAGGCGGTAATCTAGTTCGCAAAAGCGTGGCACGTTTGCGTCAGCTGCTTCAAGTTTACCAACCGTTCCAAAGTTAACATGTTTCAGATGAATGGCACTGTCCAAACGACAAATTCATAAGAGAAACTACAATCATAGGTAGCACTAACATAAGATAATTCAATTTTGGTATGAATCAGTCGTTGTACTTGTTCCTAGTTAAAGAATTGACAACCATTTCACGAACGCGCTGTTGGTAATTCACTCTACGCTCGATCAAAACAAACGGGATGAGAGGGATCGTGTGTTTATGAACAGATCTTCCTTATCTTATCTTTGTATATGCTGTACATATATGCGCATTTTTAATATATCATACATACAGATTTAATGTATACATATTTCATATAAGTATATGCTTTAATTTTACGTCCCTGACTACTTTTACCATTCATTTAACTATACTCTCCTTCGAAAAGTCCGCCAAAAGGTAAACAAACTTAAAATCAGCAGAGAATTCATATTTTCCTAAAAGGATTTGTAATCCATGTCTAGGACAATGATGCTTAACATATCCAATATAGATATTACTTTCCAAACGTAATATGCTCATATGAAGTATTGGTAAGAAAAAGTAGAGTAAAAATATGATTTTTTCACTCGTGTAACTATCGTGACAAGCCTACCCCCTTGCCACGGAGCAAAGACTATATATGAAAGATAGGAAAGCACCTATCCTACCATTTAAAAAAAATGTGAGGCCGCAATCTCATACCAGCGCCATCTCTTGTTCAGATATATAACTACAAAAAGAAAACTTTTCCAGGGGTAACTATTACACTACTAATTACTTACTACTAATTAATTACTAAATAATACACTTTTCCT
>BOPN01003762.1:60000-70000 GCA_017312705.2 Penaeus japonicus | reverse complement strand
CAGGCCGTAGTGGTTTAAGGACAATAGAGTCTCTAGTAAACGAGAAAGAGTTTTCTACGATTGATATATTCATTTACAATGAATGCAGCGATCTTAACTAAGAACTTAGCAAGATTACGATTGAAGGTTCCAATAGCAGAAATGATAAGCGTAGTAATTGACCGATGTTGTGAATTTTGGGAAGGCCATATGAGAAGCCAGGTTTGGAGGCACATGTAAAGTTAGAGGTTGTAAGTGGTATCACCGATAGATGTTCTTATCGAGCATAAGAGTCTGTTTTGTTTGTCTTCCACTTCTTCATAAGCTTAAAGCAATAGTTGACGACACCAAATTTAAACTAAATCATGTCTGACACTGCTATTCCATCGACTGAAATTGGAAGTACAAACAAAACAGACTCTTATGCTCTCACATAAGCAACATCTATCGGTGATACCACTTACAACCTCCTAACTACATGTGCCTCCAAACCTGGCTTCTCATATGGCCTTCCCAAAATTCACAACATCGGTCAATTACTACGCCCCATCATTTCTGCTATTGGAACCTTCAATCGTAATCTTGCTAAGTTCTTAGTTAAGATCGCTGCATTCATTACAAATGAATATATCAATCGTAGAAAACTCTTTCTCGTTTACTAGAGACTCTATTGTCCCAAACCACTACGGCCTGTCATGATGGCAGGTTTTGACACGTTATTTACTGATGTTCTTCTCAATGAAACCACTGATTCCTCACTTTTTAAACTGTATAGTCTGAACAAGACAACTCACAAGAAACTATTGGATATAGCTGCTCAGAATTTAGTGTTCACCTTTAATGACTATTTACACACAAATAGACGGTGTAGCAATGGGATCACCACTTGGCCCTTGTTACGCCAATCATGGGCAAGTTTGCTGAATAACTGTCCTGCTAATTTCAATCCTATTTTAGATCGTCGCTACATGGATAATACTTTCTTATTCTTTAACGACCCCTCTCACATTAACCATTTCCTCTCATACTTGAATTCACAACATCCAAATATTAAATTCACTTACGAAATTGAACAAAATAATGAACTATCATTTCTTGATACTTGCATAAACTTTCGTAATAACGCCTTTTCACCAGTGCCTACAGGAAAACCCACATTCACTGGCCTTGGACTTTATTATCTATATTCCCATATCGCTAAACTAAAGAACCTACAACACTATCAACCCAGCATATAACATCTGTTCCACTTAGACCAGCTTTCCCTTTTAAGGAAGATTTTACTACATTTAGGTACTCATCTTACCCATTTTATAAAGCACTATGCAATTTTCTGTGTCAAAAATTCTACCCAAAATCTGTATCAACCAGTCAACAAATACATTAAACATATAAAAACCTATTATATATGGGCGGTCTTAGTTTTGATCTCAGAAATTCTCAGACAATGCTATCCTCAAATCTGTTTTTTTTTTTTTTTTTTTTTTTTTTTTTACAATTCTAACTATCGGAAATTTCATTAGATAAAGAAAAGTGTGACTCTGAACTAAGTTCGAATGTGGTTTACTTATTTACTTGTCCTGCTGTTTGCTAGGTACGTGGGGTCAACCTCACGATGGCTCCGTCACCGCATTCTCGAACGCAAAGGCAAGTCAATCAGGACAGGCCTACAGCTGAGTAAACTATCCTTCTCAGCAATTAGTGAGCGCTCTCCCCTCCTCAGGCACCTTTTTACAAATAATTATTTCAAATCTTGGCCTCCCGCCTCAACAAATGACTTGATCATAGCAGAATCATTCCACATCCTAACCATGAAACCACAGCTAAACAATGCTTCCACTGCAACCACCCTGTTTACAATGTAAACTACTAACCACCCATTCCTTTTGGTTAGTACCTGTTACTTGCAATACTGCCTCTATAGGCTTTGCTCATTTGATAATTTTCGTGTTTTCTGATTTTGTATTATTTTTATTTATTATTATTTTTTTAATGTAACATAATTTTTTTCCCCTGTTTCTGTTACAGCATTGATGATGGAGATTGCATTTCCGAAACGTTTGTAATTACACAATGAAGCTTCTCTCAGCCGCGATGTTTACCTCTTATTATATATATATATATATATATATATATATATATATATATATATATATATATATATGTGTGTGTATGTATATATGTATATCTATGTATATTTATGTATATATATATGTATATATGTATATGTATATATATATATATATATATATATATATATATATATATATATATATGTCTGTGTGTGTCTGTATGTGCGTGTGTGTGTGTACACACACACACACACATTGCTCGTACTTTAAAATCTTGTAAGATAATTATCAAGTTCCCTCAGGGAGAGAGAGCATTAACCAAAATATCCACATATTTTCATATATATATATAATACATTTATCTATCCATCTATCTATATTATACATAGAATATATATATATATATATATATATATATATATACCCAGCACAGCATCAGTACAATATTAGCTTAACTTGGGGGAGATGCGCAACCCATCTTTGAGTGAGACGATATATTCTCCGCGACTGCCAAAAGGTAGAATTTTTTAGACGTCGGCAGATCTCCACCGGATATGTCTTGAGGAAGTTGTGAACATAAAAGCAAAGGCAAACCCGAAGGTTCCTTACTCCTACAATAAGTCTATATATATATATGTATATATATATGCATATATATATATGATGTTTATATATAAAGTATGTATATATATATAATTTATGATACATATATATATGTATATATATATGTATATATATATATATATATATATATATATATATATATATATATGGTTTTACATATACATATATATCTATCTATATATATATTCCCATTAATAATGAGTGAGCACGCTAAGGTGCGCGGTTGCGTGGGCAGACTTCAGATCCGTATAAAAGGGGCGAGTTCTAGCAGGTAGCAACATTCTTCCTGTGTCCACCTCACTCTGCAAGTAAGTTCTCTCTTCGGGAGTTTGGTTCTGCATATTTTGAATTAGATGAAAAGGTTTTGCTACCAATCATTTTCTTTCCCTAAACCGACATCGTCATTTTGGGATTGTTTTAAAATTGCTCGTACTTTAAAATCTTGTAAGATCATTATCAAGTTTCCTCAGGAAGAGAGAGCATTAACCAAAATATCCACATATTTTCGCAGGATGTGCCGCGCTGCAGTGCTGTTGTTTCTTATGTTGGCGGTGGCAGCTGTCATGGTGACAGAAGCGCAAAGAGAGCCTACAGCTTCAAAGTGTCAGGTGCAGAACGCCAGAGTTCAAAAGTTGGCATGAGATAATGAACATAACCTTCTTCTTGGCATGGGGAATTCTGAACAAATAACAGTATTCTTAATGTCATTATCATTATTCTGTTGTACCATATCACTTTTTTTGTTCTGGTAAACTTTATGTAGATTCTTAGGTTATTTTTGAAGTGGATCTTAGGCTGGTAGATAGTGATTCATAATGAATCATTGATAATATAGGAAAATGAGATATTTATAAAGTGTGGGATTTGATTGACAGCATCCCATTATTTTTTATATTCTATTTGCCATTATGAATTGCTTTGTGCGAAGTGATATTGGCAAGGATTTTACAGTACAAACAATATCCGATAGGAGTGATGCTATGGTCTATTCTTCCCACTTCTATGTATCACAATCTAGACATACACCATCTCTCTTCCTCAGGCTGCAACAGAACTGGCAATACAGATCTTGCAGGCAGTGAAGGGTGCTCACACTGGGGTAGCCGCAGGACCCCACAAAAGGAACTCAGAGCTCATCAATTCCCTCTTGGGCCTCCCCAAGTTCATGATCGACGCTGGCAGGAGGTGATGAGATGCCTCCTATTGGGTCAGAACACTGAGCCCAAATTCTCATGAACTAGCCATAAGTTTACAAGTTCCTTTTACTAGGACTGTATTAGAGGATATACTCCTGGAATTTCTGTTACTTTGATGTACAAACTCTGAGACACTGCACATCTTTATCGAGTTGCAACAATAAAAAGCAATGTAATCTTCTACCTGATTTACCTTAATTTGATAAATATCAGCAATGGGATTTATATGTGGTAGCTTTGAACACACGAGGAAAAGTAGTTCATGGTATATTAGAGCAATACATCAGAGTGAGAGACGAGAGAGAGAGTGAGAAATGTGCTAGAAGCACATGACGGTGCGTAATACATACACAGGTGCCACGTGGCGATGCTACTCACCACATGATTCTCTACATGGTGACAATGTGGAGGAAGGAAAGCCGACCAGAAACCTATTGTTAGCCCAAGCCGTGCGAGGTCAGATGTACATGACCAGGCCTCACACTTGCTTGATCTCTATCGCCACAGGCCGTGGGCAGCCACTCCGTATGGAGCCGCCCCTTCAACCGTGAAATACCCTAACATCGACGGCCCACAGCAATTATAACTATTTCCTTCGGTGCCGTCATCTCCAATTAAGGGATCAAGACTTATTTGGCTTTTGCTGAACACCTATTTGTGGTACCCCTCACAGAGAGAGAGAGAGAGAGAGAGTGTAAGGGTTCTGTGAGCACAAGTGACCCTGATAAGCGGTTTAGGGGCCACAACTGGGCTCCGTTTGGTCCATCCACCCCCCCCCCCAAAAAAAAAAAAAAAAATCATCCCCATATTCGATTAATCGGTTTCCGGTGTAGAGGTTACTGTCAGAGAAGTAACAAGAAAAAATATGGCAAAAGTGACATTAGTAATAACAGCAGTATCAAAGCCAATGAAAGTGATAATAGTAACTGTGGCAAGTAATGTACAAGAAATAGGGGCTCACATAGGGGCTTTGTGATGATTTCCGGCTGGGGCGCTCCAGGCTATCTCTGAGGAATGGTATTGACCACTCCAGAGTCAGACTGAAACTCTTTATATTTTCATAATTGAGGGGATTTGCGAACCCTGTACTTTTTTATTTGAATTAATCAGACAATAATAACATTTATTACAGTGTCAGCATTTCTAATGTGGAAAAGTATTTTTTTAAATAAGTTATGCTGAATAAAAACAAGTTAATCCCATTAGAAAATACATAAAACTAATACAACATAATACAAGTGGAATTTCAAAAAATGTAGTGACTAAAAGACTTTTAAGATATAAAAGATAAGCAAACTTATATCAACAGGCTCAGGTGAAAGCATAAAAGATACATAAAATACATAAAACATAGAATTAGGGAGAGCTTAATACAAAAAAGGTCGCAGGCGAAAGTGAAAGAACGCCACAAGATGAACCTACTTTTGCTAACTAGTAAATAAAATTACATAAAAAAGAAAAATGGTAATAAAAGATCATTTCAATTAAACCGAAGGTGATACAGCTAATTACCGAACGTAAAATCCACCCAAAAGTACATACATAAAGTTAAATAAAACAATACAATGATAAAATCTGATTACACAGTATGTCACTTGAGATGAACTGTGACAGCCTTTACTTAAAATGAAAATAATAATAATAATAATAATAACAACAACAACATAAAACGAAAACCAAATTAAAACAAAAACATAAAAAGGAATGCTCGGGGGGGGGGGGGGGGGGGGGGGGGGGGGGGGGGGGGGGGGGGGGGGGGGGGGGGGGGGGGGGGGGGGGGGGGGGGGGGGGGGGGGGGGCGTGTGTAACCTATGAATTACAGTGGTGGGTCTTCATGATGGACCTGTGGAGAGGAGAAAAGATTTCATAAGCTAGGGAGAGAAATGGAAGGATGAGGATTAGGGCGTGAAGATGCGAGGAAAACGGGAGAGGATACGAAGAAAACGGGAGAGGATACGAAGAAAACGGGAGAGGATACGAAGAAAACGGAGGTGAAGGTACATGGAACAGGGTGAGGATGCGTAGAACAGGGTGAGGAGGCGTGGATCAGGATGAAAATGCAGGGTGAGGGTGAGAATAGACAACAAGGCAGAGGTTACAGGGTTGGGGTTAAGACCACAGGAGTGGGTGCAGGTCTCAGGAGTGAGTGCAGGTGTCAGAAACAGGACAAAGGTTGTAGGATGAGGACAGGAGCAAGAAGGGAGGAGGAGGATCCCAACCTCACAAAAGAGAGAGAGATGGATAGAGAGAGATGGATAGATAGAGAGAGAGAGAGAGAGAGAGAGGCTGAGGAAAGACTGATAATAAGGAATGAGGAAATCCAATCATTTCAAGTGCCTAAACTATTATCCTCCATTTATGAACACACGCTTATGTGTATTATATTCAAATAAAAAAGGAATACATATGTGTGTGTGTGTCGGGCAAAAAGTTTAAAAATAAAAAACATTGCCACGTGTTAGGAGCACACCGCCTGTGACCACGTATCGGGTCAATCCAATGACGACAATGTACCGTAGTAACGTCAGATTATGGGGAACCTTCAGGGAAAGAGACATTTTGTGAAACGAATTAACATTAAAAACGATGAAAATAAGGCAGGTACTCAATAGTCACTTGTGTGTGCAGTATGTATATATATATAACATGTATAAGATTTTTTTTTCATATACATGCATATATATATATATATATATATATATATATATATATATATATATATATATATATATATATATATATATATATATATATATATATATATATATATATATATATATGTATATTTAAGTACAGCCACACATCTCTCATGGATATAATCCCGTTACCGTAAGTACTCTATTCAGTTTCAAGGTTCGTTTTGTATAAAGCAGGCCGTTTCCACCAGGGGTACGTGTACCCCTGGGGGTACTCCAGGTGTTGTCATGGGTTACTCTCTACCAAGTTTGTTTGTGATTTATGGAATCTTTCTTTAATTTTGTGTCGAATTTTTTGTTAACTGTATTGGTTATGTTGTTGCCTCTTCACTTCACTACTAGTCACCGATATAACCAGTGAAATGTTATTTTGTGTGTGTTTTTCTTCACTTCTCACAAAGGGTGAGTGGTACATGGTTGATACTTAGATTGCTCAAAAGGTTACGTGCAGATGTTCCAGTGATTTTCTGGGTATCGATATCCAGCTTTCCCTCACCGGTGTGAATGGGTAACCGTTCTCTCTTCGAATTGGAGTGTTTTAACTGCCTCATTGTCAATACTTCCCACATAAATAGCACTTATTCCCTCGTCAAAATAGCCTTTGCATTTTCCATTACGTTATCTCACATCACTAGAGGCATATATTACGTCAATAAATGGATAAAACCTGCATTCTTGGGCGTTTGGTAAGTTACATGAAATAGTCTGGCGTACATTTGGAAGTTATGCCCATGAGTTAACTCACTAGAAAGGTGAATAAAGGGCAGTGAAAAAAGTTGAGTTGGGTTCATTGTTGTGTAACACAGTAAAGTTGTGTCGATTATTAAAAAAAAAAAAAAAAAAAAAAAAAATCTTTTCTTTTTTTTACCGTTTTGTCGTTAAACTGTAAATCATCCTCTTGAGCGTATATTTCTCTTTCAAGTGATAAGTAATACGTTTCACAGATGATACATTAGAAAATAATGGATACAGGTGATATGGTATTCCCTATTCAGAAATACTCCTATCTCTTTTTAATGTAATATTTGTCACTACTATGCTTTTCAGCCAATCCACCAGTTGCCTCAGAGATTGATCCCAGTCATTTCATGAAGCCATATTCCCCCTGAACTCACATCTGCCGACTGTAGATTATTTGATGTGTGTGTCTCTCGCTGACACATACACATACCATACTTTAACTTTAATCTGTTTTCGTTAAATAAACATTAAAGATTTCATTATCATCAAAGATTTCATTTATTGTTACAACTAGACAAAATCATGCAATAATGCTCTGAATTTGTACATCAAAGTAAAACAGAAATTATGGTAAACTTATGGCTAGTTCAGGGGAATGTGGGCTCTGTTTTCTGCGTCTAATCGTGACCGCTTGATTCGTAAAAGGAGGCATCATGTGGTGGCTAACGCATCGCCACGTGGCACCTGTGTATGTATTACGCACCGTCATGTGCTTCTAGCACATTTCTCACTCTCTCTCTCTCTCTCTCTCTCTCTCGTCTCGTTTGTTCAAAGCTGCCACATATAAATCCCATTGCTGATATCATCAAATTGAAGGTAAATCAGGTAGAAGATTACATTTGCTTTTTATTGTTGCAACTCGATAAAGTCATGCAGTAATGCTCAGAGTTTGTACATCAAAGTAACAGAAATTCCAGGAGTATATCCTCTAATACAGTCCTAGTAAAAGGAACTTGTAAACTTATGGCTAGTTCATGAGAATTTGGGCTCAGTGTTCTAATTATCCTGAAAGGAGGCATCTCATCACCTCCTGCCAGCGTCGATCATGAACTTGGGGAGGCCCAAGAGGGAATTGATGAGCTCTGAGTTCCTTTTGTGGGGTCCTGCGGCTACCCCAGTGTGAGCACCCTTCACTGCCTGCAAGATCTGTATTGCTAGTTCTGTTGCAGCCTGAGGAAGAGAGATGGTGTATGTCTAGATTGTGATACATAGAAGTGGGAAGAATAGACCATAGCATCACTCCTATCAGGATAATTGTTTGTACTGTAAAATCCTTGCCAATATCACTTCGCACAGAGCAATTCATAATGGCAAATAGAATATAAAAATAATGGGATGCTGTCAGTAAATCCCACACTTTATAAAGCTATCTGTTTTCCTAGATTATCAATGATTCATTATAAATCACTATCTACCAGCCTAAGATCCACTTCAGAAATAACCTAAGAATCTACATAAAGTTTACCAGAACAAAGAAAGTGATATGGTACAGCAGAATAATCATAATGACATTAAGAATACTGTTATTTGTTCAGACTTTCTCATGCCAAGAAGGTTATGCCAACTTTTGAACTCTGACGTTCTGCACCTGACACTTTGAAGCTGTAGGCTCTCTTTGCGCTTCTGTCACCATGACAGCTGCCACCGCCAACATAAGAAACAACAGCACTGCAGCGCGGCACATCCTGCGAAAATATGTGGATATTTTGGTTAATGCTCTCTCTTCCTGAGGAAACTTGATAATTATCTTACAAGATTTTAAAGTACGAGCAATTTTAAAACAATCCCAAAATGACGATGTCGGTTTAGGGAAAGAAAATGATTGGTAGCAATACCTTTTCATCTAATTCAAAATATACAGAACCAAACTCCCGAAGGAGAACTTACTTGCAGAGTGAGGTGGCTGAAAATCGTGCTACCTACAGAACTCGCCCCTTTTATACGGATCTGAAGTCTGCCCACGCAACCGCGCACCTTAGTGTGCTCACTCATTATTAATGGGATTACATATATAGATAGATATATATGTATATGTATATATATATATATATATATATATATATATATATATATATATATAATATATATGTATATATATGGATACACATATATATATATTTATTTATATAAATGTATTATGAATTATATTGATATATACGTTATATATATCAATATATATATATAAATATATATATTTATGGGTAAATGGATTATGAATTATATTTATATATACTTTATATATATCAATATATATATTTATGGGTAAATGGATTATGAATTATATTTATATATACTTTATATATATCAATATATATACATATATTATAAATCATATATATATATATATATATATATATATATATATATATATACACATATATATATATATATATATATATATATATATATATATATATATATATATATTCTATGTATAATATAGATAGATGGATAGATAAATGTATTATATATATATATGAAAATATGTGGATATTTTGGTTAATGCTCTCTCTCCCTGAGGGAACTTGATAATTATCTTACAAGATTTTAAAGTACGAGCAATGTGTGTGTGTGTGTGTACACACACACACGCACATACAGACACACACAGACATATATATATATATATATATATATATATATATATATATATATATATATATATATATATAATAAGAGGTAAACATCGCGG
>BOPN01003762.1:50000-52500 GCA_017312705.2 Penaeus japonicus | reverse complement strand
ATACATATATACATATATATACATATATACATATATATACATATATATACATATATACATATATGCATATATATGTATATATGCATATCATATATGCATATATGCAAATATGCATATATGCATATATGCATATATGCAAATATATGTATATATGTATATATGCATATATATGTATATATGCATATATGCATATATATGTATATGTGCATATATGCATATATATGCATATATGCATATATATGTATATATGCATGTATGCATATATATGTATATATGAATATATGCATATATATGTATATATGCATATATGATATATATGCATATATGCACATATAAATATGCATATAAAAATATGCATGTATGGAAATATAAATATGCATATATGCATATATGGATATATATATGCATATATGCATATATGCATATATATGTATATATTCATATATGTATATATATATATATATATATATATATATATATATATATATATATATATATATATGCATATATGATATATATGCATATATGCACATATAAATATGCATATATGCATATATAAATATGCATATATAGAAATATAAATATGCATATATGCATATATGGATATATATATATGCATATATATATATATATCCATATATGCATATATATATATGCGTATATGTAGATATATATGCATATATATATGCATATATGCATATATATATGCGTATATGTAGATATATATGCATATATGTAGATATAAATGCATATATGTAGATATATATGCATATATGTGGATATATATGCATATGTGTAGATAGATATGCATATATATATAGATATGGCAGATAAACCCACTTTACACAAAACAGATTTATTGAAAATGAGACAACAGTTTCAAGATCCATCTGGATCCCATCTTCAGGCCTGAGGAGGAAGAGAACAAGAGGGTATATAAAAGTGTAAAGGGGGGAGTAACACGGTGCAAGGAGGTCAAGCGAGGACAGGAGAACGGAAACGGAGGCGGCGGCAGAAGAGTGCGTTGTTGGTGTGTCCCCTGGAAACGGCGTATTTGTGTTGGGACACAGGTCACCAATAGGAAACAGGACATCGCATAGATTGGTCAGCTGCCCGTATTCTGTTCCCTTCCGCTGATGTCCATGCCCGCAGGTTGGTGGAATCTTCTTTCATCAACAGGCTGCCGAATTTCAATCTTAACAGTGGTTTTTCTCCTGCTGACGGTCTTCTATCCTCCCACATTCTCCGCTTGTTACCTTACCCCGGACACCCTTCACACAGACCGCCGGACCCTATTACCTGACATGATCTGCCCCAGTTCCGTTCGCTGTTCCGCCGCCGCCTCCGTTTCCGTTCTCCTGTCCTCGCTTGACCTTCTTGTACCGTGTTACTCCCCCCTTTACACTTTTATATACCCTCTTGTTCTCTTCCTCCTCAGACCTGAAGATGGGATCCAGATAGATCTTGAAACTGTTGTCTCATTTTCAATAAATCTGTTTTGTGTAGAGTGGGTTTATCTGCCATTTATCAGCACGGAAGAGTGTTTTGCAAGTCGTATATATAGATATGCATATATATAGATATTTGCATATATATGGATATATGCATATATATAGATAGATATGCATATATATATATAGATAGATATGCATATATATATAGATAGATATGCACATATATCTATATATATGTATATATATCTATATATATGCATATATATCTATATATATGCATATATATCTATATATAAACATATCTATATATATGTATATATAGATATATATGCATATATATATCTATATATATGCATATATATAGATATATATGCATATATATAGATATATATGCATATATATAGATATATATAGATATATATATATATATATGCATTTATATAGATATATATGCATATATATATAGATATATATATGTATATATGTAGAGATATATTTGCATATATATATATGCATATATATATATATATATATATATATATATATATATATATATATGCATATATATATATATATATATATATATGTATATATATATATATATATATATATATATATATATATATATATATATATATATATATATATATATATATATATGCATATATATATATATATATATATATATATATATATGTATATATATATATATATATATATATATATATATATATATATATATATATATATATATATATATATATATATATATATATATATATATATATATATATATATATATATATATATATATATATATATATATATATATATATATTATATGCATATATATATATATATATATATATATATATATATATATATATATATATATATATATATATATATATATATATATATATATATATATATATATATATATATATATATATATATATATATATATATATATATATATATATATATATATATATATATATATATATATATATATGCATATATATATATATATATATATATATATA
>BOPN01003762.1:30000-37500 GCA_017312705.2 Penaeus japonicus | reverse complement strand
GTTGATCCTGGGTCTGTGACGGACAGAAGATGGGGCTGGAGTAGGGGTTTCATCATCTTCCAGGTAGGCAGGTTTCAGGTGATCGATTCAGACCCAGTTGCTGCGGCTGTTCATGCTAAGGTAATAAGCCTTGGTGTAGCATTAAAGGACAGCATAAGGGTCCCAATAAGGGCGAGTGAGAGATGTCCCGTGGGCGGCAGGAATGGAGTGACTTTGGTAGGTGTCGTTTGTGGCTATCTGTGAACGTCGTGTAGGTGCAGTATTTGCCAACAGTGCGTCTGAGTCTGATGAGGCTGTTGTCGTTAATGGAAGAGAGGGGACTTCATTGAAAACCATTTAGGTGGGAGACAACAGAAGTCCTTCCTTGGGTGAGATCTGCATACAGAAGAGCCAAGGGAGTTGAGCTTTCCAGGTAGGTTCATTGTAGTGGAACATCGGGGCTGCATTCAATGTGCGGTGTTTACGCTAACCATCCCATTGGCATCCAGATAGTGTGTAGTGGTATGGTGAACGGTCATTCCCATCATCTCTCCCAAGGATGTCCCAAGGATATGAATGCATGGCCCTGATCAGTGGTCGTGTCATCTAGAACACTGAAACGGCAGCTGGATTTCTCTTTCCCAGCACGTATTCCATGGAGCAATAATTGAATTCGGCAATGTTGGAGAGGTGTTATTGGTAGGCAGAAAAGCATCACCAGGCACCACCAGTCTTGGTGAAAGCGTGAATCAGGGGTCAATGTTCAGGTCTGTTCAGATGGTAAAGCTGGTGAGGTGCCTTCGAGCAGGAATCTAAAGTGGCGAACAGCAAGGTAGACAGTGAGTAGTTCCTAGTCGAAGGTGTTGTAGTTCAACTCTGAAGAAACTGAAGAAACCATCTGGAGAAACCAGGTGGGAGGGGTTTGTTGTTGATGGATTACTTGATGACCACCCGAACTAAGAGTTGCTGGCGTCCATGGTGAGGGTGAAAGGGAAACGACAATGCTGTAGCTGATGCGAGGGAGCCCTTAGTGGCATCAAATACTTGTTGCTGATCAGTGCCCCATTCCAGGTGCCTTGGCTTCCCGGCAACGGCGTTGTAAAGGGGTCCCATTGTGTTGGCCATGCCGGGGAGGGGGCGGTGGTGTCAGTTGCTTGATTGATGGTGGCAGGCGTCAGAAAGTTCTCAACTGCCTCCACATTGGAAGGATGGGTGCAGGTGTGGCAGAGATCTTGTGACTGAGGAATTCCACAGTGGAGGTGCACAACCAATGCAATGCTCAACTAATCAGTTGTCCCGTAGGAGTCACAGAACTTTCCAGATGTGTTCAAGGTGTTCGGTGGAGTTCCTGGGGATGATGAGGATGTCATCTATGTAACAGGCACAATAGGGGAGGTTGCCGAGGATGCCGTACATTAACTGCTGAAAAGTCGCCCCTGAGTTATGGAGGAAATCAGCTTAAATGAGTATAGTGCAGGTGCTGTAGGAAGGGATCTCACTACTGTTGCCAGTGATGAATTTGATGTTGGAAGTGGGGGTGGCTCATGTCAGTTGATGAACAGAAAGCGCCCGTACCAACGGATAAAGGATCTGTGAGGTAATATCCCAGTCCTAAGGTGCAGAGGGCTTGACCATCTGCGAGAGCGTGTGTTGGGGGTGGGGGGCACCGTCGTGACGGGCAACAGCCCTTTCTCGCGGTTTTAGCCAATGACAACCAGGAAGGAAGTTGCATGCATAAATCCAAACCTGTCTTTGTAAACACAGAACCCAGAAGACGAGGGCTGGTGGTAAGGGGTCTGGCGTAGCCCCGATCGGTGGTTGTGCAGAGGCGGGTGGTGTTGGTTGAATCGGTGCTTCTCTCGTCTGTTGTGTAGGAGATGGAGGTGATTTTGGAGATTTGGTTGCGCTGATGAGTACGTCGGTCTATTTCGCTAGAGCGTCCATGGCGATAGTGTCTGTGTCATGTATGGCAACCCTTTAGATAGAGGTTTATGAAAGGCAGTGGAAACACAGCTCGTGCAGATCTATTTACTGTTGCTCGTTGGTTCTGGAGTCGTGGCCTGGCAGCCTACCAAGAGCTTGCATTTCGGTCCAAGCTGCATGGGTTGTATTGTTGCTTAGTGGTTGCAGTGTTATGCTGAGGAGTTACTGAGTACGAACACTGTCGGAAAGCGTAAACTCCTGCTTCAAAATCGTTGTTATTGTCCAGCCACGCCGATATTCGAGGGAAAATATCCTCCAGGATGACCTCTAGCACATACTCACCAGGATGACCTCTAGCACATACTCGCCTTTGGTGCAAAATCAAAAGGCGGTGAATAGTCATAGTTGATATAATTATCTATTTGTAGTGGTTACTATTTTCCAAACTCTTGCTAGCATTTTTGAGAATGAAACAATAGATTAGCTAATCTCAGAAATTACTTTATAAAGAATAAGGTTGAAATAATTGACTCTAGAGTAATTAATTAAGTAGTCGTAATTTTTTATTTTGTTGAAAGATTCAAGTTATGAATATAGGTGATGATAAGGTGAAGAATAAGATTGATGGATTCGTAAATTTTCAAATACATTCAATATATGCTCTTAAATCTTTGTCTTAAATGTTCTAAATAAGTGGAAGTTAGAAAAATTAGACGTTAAGGTTAAACATTGCTAGCTCCCATTTTACCTGATTCCTTAAATAGGTCAGGTTACATTAATGCTGTATTTCCATTGAAAAAAAAATATATATATATTCTAAGAAGTAATCAATATTTCTAAAGAAAATGACTTGCCAACTTCCATGTCAACACTGAAGGCAAACCGCCACTATGATAAGACACTCAGTTCTCTACCTTCTTCGTTTCCATGAATATACTATAACGAACGATTTTAAATGATTGTGAATGACAAACTTAATCAGTATGAAATAGGAGGCGGTGTAAAATTATCTCCCTTGTTTCATGTTCGCTTTTTTATTGAGTAAAATTACCTTTGGCAGCAAATGTATTAGCACTTTCAAAACCTTATGATTTACGAAACTTAGATGAAGCTGCGTGGATGTGGTAAAAGCTTCAGACACATCATCGGTTGAGAATAATGCGAGAGGTAGGATCCCTTGTTTCTTTTAGTTGCATCGCATGAAAAAAAATCCTTATACTTAGTAAATGTATTGTGAGAAACAATAACGCGAAAAGACAGACATGTCCTTGAAGCAATCAAACAAGTTATAGAAACAAGCAAACGCTTATAAACTCTTTCACCGATTTTGTATTTGTTACTCGTATTGACAGTCTTTCTCAGCTTGGAATGGCAAGTACGAATATTACGAATAAGAGAGAGCGAGCGTGGGAATTATATAGGGTGTCGCAAATCACAGTAATAATAATAATAATAATAATAAAAAAAAAAAAAAACAATGACATGCAGGGTTCCGTAGTACTTCAGTATATTATTAGCTGTGTAGGAGATTGAAAACACTGGGAGAGAAACTCGACGATATAGCTATATGCGCTGATTATTGAGAGAGAAAAGGAGAATGAAAAAAAAAGATACATTTACTAAATACGATCATAAAAAAAAACATAACATCATAAAAATACAGATTAAAATCATTTTGATAATGAAAAGGATGATAGCTAAATCAAATGATTATCGTTTTTTAAAACAAAAAGTAATTGCGAGAAAAAAGGGAAAGAAAAAAATAATAGAACCACTAAATACGATCATAGAAATACTAATCAAAATAATTCTCATAATGAAAAGGACAATAACTAAATGTGCTTATTACCGTTATATTAGAGCAAAAAAAGAAAGAAAAAGAAAAGTGTTATAAAAGGAAAAGGAAAAAATACTAATATCTACAACGATTCTATAAATTGATATACAAATATAAATAACATCCATCCTGATAGTGAAAAGTCTTATAGCTAAAGACGCTGATCACTGTGATATTAGAGCAAAAAAAGAATGAAGAAAAAAAAGGAGAATGAGATCATGCATAATAAAACTCATAATTAAAAGGATTGTAGCTAATGATGCTGATTATCGTTATATTAGAGCAAAAAGGAATTGGAAGAAAAAAAAAGGGGGAAAAATGCAGCTACTAAGTACGACCCTAAAAAATACAAATTATAACTATTCTTATAATGAAAAGGATTATAGTTAAATGCGCTGATTATCGTTATATTAGAGCAAAAAGGAATTAAGAGAAAAAAAGGGGAAAGAAAAAAAGAAAAGAAAAAATAAATAATGATAAGAAATCCCTAAGATGATTAAGTTACATATTAGAACCCTTCTGATAATAAAAAGGATTATAGCTGAATACGCTGATCATCGTTATATATATAAGCAAAAATGAATTGAGATAAAAAGGGGAAAAGAAGAAAAGATACAAAAGATACGATCCAAGAAATAAAATACTAATTTGAACCATTCTCATAATCTGCGCATTAAATGTAATCCTTTTCATTATCAGAATAGTTCTAATTTGCACTTTTTTTTATTTTATTATCTTTGGTATTTTCAGGATCGTATATATTACTTGCATTTTTTAAATTACCCCTTTTTTCTCTCAATTCCTTTTTCCTCTAATATAACGATAATCAGCGTATTTAGCCATAATCCTTTTCATCAGAATGGTTCTAATATGTATTTTAATCATCTTTGGTATTTTTAGGATCGTTGTTTTTCCCCTTTATTCTCATAATTCCATTTTGCTCTAATATAACGAAAATCAGTGCATTTAACCATACTGCTTTTCGTCATCAGAACGGCTCTAATTTGTATTTTTAGGCTCGTATTTAGTAATTATGTTTTTTTTATTTTCCTTTTTTTCTCTCAATTCCTTTTTTCCTCTAATATAACGATAAACAGCGCATTTAGCTATAATCCTCTTCATTATCAGAATATTCTAATATGCATGTTTATCTTTGGTATTTTTAGGATCGTTGTTTTATTTTTTCCTTTCATTTATTTTTTATTTAATATAACGATAATCAGCGCATTTAACTGTAATCCTTTTCATTATGAGAACAGTTCTAATTTGTATTTTCTTATTAGCTTTGGTATTTTTAGGATCGTATTTATTATTTGCATTTTTATTATTTCCATTTTTTCTCTCAACTCCTTTTTGCTCAAATATAACGACAATCAGTGCCTTTAGCTATAATCCCTTCCAGTATTAGAATGGTTCTAATGTGTATTTTAAAAGTCCTTGGCACTTTTAGAATCGTTGTTTTTCCCCTTTTTTCTCTAAATTAATTTTTCCTCTCATATAACGATAATCAGCGCATTTAACTGTAATCCTCTTCATTATCAGAATATTCTTATTCATATTCTTTCCCCTTTATTCTTATAATTCCATTTCGCTCTAATAAAATAAAAATCGGTGCATTTAACCATACTGCTTTTCGTCATCAGAGAGGTTCTAATTTATATTTTTATTGTCTTTGGTATTTTTAGGCTCATATTTAGTAATTGTGTGTTTTTTTTTTCTTTCTTTCCATTTTTTCTCTCAACTCCTTTTTGCTCTAATATAACGATAATCAGCGCATTTAACTGTAATCATTTTTGTTATGAGAACAGTTCTTATTTCTATGTTTCATCATCTTTTTTTTTTTTTTTTTTTTTTTTTTTTTTTTTTTTTTTTTTTTTTTTTTTTTTTTTTTTTTTTTTTTTTATATCCAGTGCATTTAACTAAACTCCTTTTCTTTACCACAATGGTTCTGATTTGTATTTTTATCATCTTTGGTATTTTTAGGATCGTATTTAGTAGTTGCATTTTTTCTTTCTTTTTTTCTCTCATTTTGTTTTTTTCTCTGATATAACAATAATCAGCGCATTAACCTATAATCCTTTTCATTATCATAATAGTTCTAATTTGTATTTTTTTAATCTATGGTATTTTTAGGATCGTATTTGATAGTTCTATATTTTTCTTTCCGCTTTTCTCTCTATATTCCTTTTTGCTCTAATATAACGATTATCAGCGTATTTAGCTATAATTCTTTTCTTTATCACAATGGTTCTAATTTGAATCATCTTTGATATTTTTAGGATCGTATTTAATTTTACTCTTTTTGAGTATACTCCAAAAATGACAGAAAATAAAAATTAGAACTGTCCTCATAATAAAAATGCTCTGATTATCGTTATATTAGAGCAAAAGGAATTCAGAGAAAAAAAGGAGAAAGAATAAAAAATACAACTTCAAAATACGACCCTAAAAATACTATTAAAAATACATATTAGAGATGTTCTGATAATGAAAAGGAGTATAGTTAAATCCGTTGATTATCGTTAGAGAGGAACACAAAGGAATTGAGAGAAAAACGGGGAAAGAATACAACTAAAAATAACAATAATGATTAAAATACAAAATAGAACCACTCTGATAATGAAAAGCATTATATCTAAATTGCTCATTATCGTTATATTAGAGCAAAAAGGAATTGAGAGAAAAAAAGGGAATGATTAAAAAAGAAAAAAAGAAAATACAACTACAAAATATGATCCTAAAAATACCAAAGATGATTAAAATAGAAATTACAACCATTCTGATAATGAAAAGGAGTATAGTTAAATGCGCTAATTATCGTTACATTGGAGCAAAAAGGAAATAAAAAAGGGGAAATACAACAATGAGTTGATCCTGAAAATACCAAAGATGATAGAAAAAAAAAAGTTCTGTTAATGAAAAAGAGTATAGTTAAATGAGCTGATAACTAATAAGTACGATCTTAAAAATACCAAAGATGATGATAAATACAAATTAGAACTCTTCTGATAATGAAAAGGATTGCAGTTAAATGCGCTGATTTTCGTTATATTAGAGCAATAAGGAATTGAGAGAAAAAAGGGGAAATAAATACAGAAAAACAACAACAACGATCATATAAATACCAAAGATGATTAAGATAAAAATTAGAAACATACAAATTAGAACCACTCTGATAATGAAAAGGAGTATAGTTAAATGCGCTGAATATTGTTATATTAGAGCAAAAAGGAATTCAGTGAAAAAGGGGAAAAATGCAACAACTAAATATGATCCTAAAAATACCAAAGACGATATAAAATACCAATTAGAACTATGCTGATAATGAAAAGGACTACAGTTTAATTTGATGAGTATCGTTATACTAGAGCAAAAAGAAATTAAGAGAGAGAAAAAAAAATCCTAAAAATACCAAAGAAGATTAGAATACAAATTAGAACTATTCCGATCATGAAAAGGATTTTTGCCAAATACGCTAATTATCGTTATATTAGAGGATAAAATAATTGAGAGAAAAAAGGGGAAAAAAGATGCAACTACTAAATACGATCCTAAAAATACCAAAGATGATAAACATACAAATTAGAACCATTCTTATGATGAAAAGGACTATAGTTAAATGCGCTGATTATCGTTATATTAGAGCAAAGAGTAATTGAAAGAAAAAAGGATAAAGATAAAAAAAATGAAGCTACTAAATTCGATCCTAAAAATACCAAAGATTGTAGCGGTCGACCAAGCACAGTCGTCCTCGATAACGC
>BOPN01003762.1:20000-25000 GCA_017312705.2 Penaeus japonicus | reverse complement strand
CCTCACATGGCTTGATCTGCAGTGTAGATCTGTAGGACTACCTGTACCAATCTAGAAATGACTGGTACAGGACGTGTTTATCGTTTATCGGCTCACGTCCTTTTTTACTATTAAGCTTAATTCTTAGTGTTAGGGGTACATGGGAACCTATAAAAAGCCTAAGGGATACTGAGGAACAAAAAGTTTGGGAACCCCTGGTCTAGAGAGTGTGTGTAGCTGCATTGTATGGGGTATTACGCCCTGATTCCTATTACAGTAATTATTATCGTTATATTTATGTTATTATGTTATATTTACTTTATTTAACGTATACTGAGTTTGTTTTAAGTGAAGAGCGAGATGCACAAACCAAGCGTCCTATTCAAGATTGTTTTGCTGACAATCGAGAGAGACACTGGGAGAACCCAAACTATGATAGGTGTTGCCATCTCTCTCTATTTTTAATTGGTCGATTGTCGCTTTATTTCGTCCAAGTTGTGATTCCTGCTCTTGTAATTAATATAAGATTGGGTCATAGTTTTCGCAATATAACGGACATTGTGGCAATATTATTACACCACTTCCCAATGTTGAATTAGGTGTCAAGTTTTCAGAATAAAAAAAAAAAAAAAAATGATTCAGCACGTACAAGGCCAATGATAGAACTTATATGAGAAGTGGTCGTAATAAGAAATGCGCCCATTCGTCACTATAGACTTCATGTGTCGTGGGTGTACGAGTGGTAGCTATGAGCCTCGTAAAAAACAAGCACCACTGTGGTCAACGCTTGACCACAATGGCATCGAGTGGAACGACTTATAAAGGAGAAAATTCTCAGTCTAGGCCGGGCCGCCTCGTGCATATAGCCCGGGCGAAGGGACGTCTTCGCAAATCTCTCTGAACTGAACTGAACTGTCTAGGAACTTCAAGTGGACTTTACTAAAATCGTGGCCTTGAATAATGAATAATGCCAGTGACAAGGGTTAACATTAACATCTCCAGGGGAGACAGACGAAAATTCACTACATAATGTTAGTAATGATAAATAAAGTAATGCTATTTTTGTGTTTTGCACTACCATAATTAAATGATCTTTACTAAACTATATAACAGAAACAGGAGAGGTTTGCCAGCATCAAGGGCACGACCACAGCAAACTACAAGTACAATCATCCGTTCTGGTGAGAGTGGATGAGGGATACTGTGAACAAATTAGATGTAAGTTGATAAGGCAAAGATATTCTTTTACTGAAGGGAATAATTACCAGTAATTGCCGTATGAAAGAGGATAAGAGAGAGAGAGAGAGAGAGAGGGAGGGAGGGAGGGAGAGAGAGAGAGAGAGAGAGAGAGAGAGAGAGAGAGAGAGAGAGAGAGAGAGAGAGAGAGAGAGAGAGAGAGAGAGAGAGAGAGAGAGAGAAAGAGAGAGAGAGAGAGAGAGAGAGAGAAAAGGAGTAAACGGCCCACGTAATGCTTTTGGTGTAATATTCTTACATCCATTTCGAGGTTGGTGTTGTCAAGTGGTGACTTTTCGCTTCTTTCATCAGTGCAATCTTTTCTTGTATACACAGGAGAACAAAAATGTAATCCTTGTGTTCGGGTCGGTTCTGATATTTGTTTTGTAGGTTTAATTTCAACATGGAAGGCCAATTACGCAATTTATATTAGATCTTTCTTTTCCTTCGGGAAGACTTGAGAGAGAGAGAGAGAGAGAGAGAGAGAGAGAGAGAGAGAGAGAGAGAGAGAGAGAGAGAGAGAGAGAGAGAGAAGGGGATGGGGGGGGGGGTATCTCTATTGTGGAAGTATCACATTTGATTATATAGTTGTTGCTGCAAAAAATTGTTGCAACCATTTCATAAGCTCTATTCTATTCTCCTTTCCCCTTAATTCCTCCTTTTTCATTTGTCTTTCTCCCATTTTTTTTCCTCTTCCCTTCTCTCTCTCCCCCTCCTCTTATTCATTTTCCCCTTTCTATGTTCCTCCGTTTCTTCCCATGCTTCCCCCCCTCACTCCCCCTTTTCTTTCTACTTCTCTTATTTTGTTCTGTTTGTTAATTACTGACGTCTGACAACTGTCACATTCAAAATTGGTGTAAAAGTAGTGACGTTCCCACTGCCAACACCCATTTAATTGTCGTATGGAAACGATGAATTATGTTAATCGAAAAATTATAATATATGAAGAAATTTAGAAGGGACCCCAATAACGTTCTTATTAGAGAAATTGTGGTTTATGTCCGAGAGAAGTGCCTCTATGGGAATCTCTCCCATACAAAAGGTTTCAACACATATCATCATTTTAGATTAAACTATTTTAGCCGTCTGTATCTCCATTTTTGCTTTATAATTCCTGTTATCTTTTACAGTTTAATAGACATATGGTATCATATCTTTATTCAGTCATAAAAAAGTAGAGACTCGAAGTTATATTTGTACTTCTTAATTATTTGTCATTAGTGAAATACCATAAAATTCAAATAAAAAGAAGGGAATACATGTCCTATAATCTTACGAGGGGAATTATTTTTGTCCCAAAAGAGCTACAGATACTGTTGTATCATTTGTCTCAAACAAGTGACATCAAGAAAGTTCATCAGCTTGTTCCCTTGTAGGTACTCTCTGTACCAGGTAACATTGCGTTACTTTAAGTTGCCAAGAGCCTCTACCGCAGCTAGCAGTCAATACATAATTGTCGGATGATATTTTATTGGTGAGTGGTCATTGTGAAAATCAGTACAAAAATCTGAATAATCTTTAATCATGCCAGGTACAGTCTTGAATAGGTGTCAGAGCACACCGAGATAATTCCTAGTAATTTTAAAATGGCATAAAGGAAGTAGATAATTTAAAGGGTGCTCAAAAGTATTTCATAGTTTATACATAACTGATAAGGAACCAATCAGACGTTGACGTCGATGGTATAAATATAAATTCGTTGAAAAAATCGTGAACAGTATTAAAAAATGACAAAAAAAATCTCAAAACAGTGTAGTCACAGGTTTTATGATATTTGCGAAGTAGGAGTGTCTTTTGAAGAACACACAACGTATTATTATCTGCATAGGAAATTATCTTAATTTGCATATATTATTACACCAAATAGCAATTCGATGTTCGGATCAAGCCAAACCTTTGACAGTCGTGTGAAAGCCGAGGACACAATGGCGATGCTTTTTAATTCAGCGTCTATATCATTCGAACCGTTGACGGAACCTCCAAATAGACAAGCACGTTTACACCTTATAGATATTGTCTTCTTCAGCTGATAGGCATGGAAGGCCCCGGTCCTCCAACAGACATAACATAGCTCTTCTTGTACCTTACTTTCGTTCTGATTTACCTCCCAACTTCCACCGCCTTGTGATCATAAGATGGTGATCTGAATCCATGTCATCAGATCTCACTATTTGGATGTAAACTGACTCTCAGATTCTTGGTTATAGCTCGGTGGTCAGTCTAGTGGATATGACCATGTTGAAAAGTTGAAGTGCTAATATAAAGGCTGTTAATTTCACAGAACTGGATAAAGTACTTTACATGGTCATTCAAGTAGCCAGTGACATGGTAACTCTTTCTTGACAACATATTTTGTAAAGTATTGTAGAACTGGTCCTTTGCTGCAAAATCAGATGATTCTGTTGGAGAATAACATTCAATGATGATTGCGTTTCCATAAACAGCTGATTGGTTCCTATTCTAGCGAGCATCTCTCTGCTCTTGAAATTAGCAAAAGACCCACATCTTGAGGATGCCAAATTAAAAGTTCTTCCTGACATGCTCGCCTTCTTTTTACCCGACATATGACTTTCGGTTACGCCTAAAAATTAGTCTCCGTTCATTAAACACCTTAACCAGTTGTGCCACTCCTGGAGATACTCAAAGAGTTTGAACGTTCCAAAATCCATTTACATGTATGAGGATAACTCACTATAATTAATCTGTTGAAGTCGTGAGTTAATTTACTGTATATTCATGGCTATTGCTTTTGCTGTTGAGATGGAACAAATAATGAAACTTTATTTGATCACATTTGTGTACAGTTATGCACTTCGCTGTATTGTTGCATGGAATTTTAAATAATGTTTACTTAAAGTTGAATATTAATAAAGACAACTGCTGTCGTTTGATTCGTGCAACAATTCAAATTCTGCGATACCAAACGACCAAGATGACAAGATGAAGAGGAGTATTGTGGATGATGGAGACAGAGAATTCCCTAAAGAAAAGGAGAGCTTCAGTCAAGCCGCATTCTACCTGGAAAGTTCATTAGTTTCGTGCACATATACTGTGAGAAAGATGAAAGATTTAAAACCTTAGAATTAATTTACTATATACATAGTGCTTGTACGAAATTAGTAATCACAGAAGCAACAGAATACTAAAATGAGTGTTAACAAACTAGATGTGATATCCATTGCAAGCTTATCTATTATGAGCCTAAGGATGATATAAGTAGTATATCACAAAAGAAACAGTCAGTTAAAATGAAAACTGAAGCCATGAAAATGCCCAAGTCTGCTGGCACCATTACAGACTTCCCAGGATTTATTGATGAATTTAACAGCATTGTGGTCCCACCCTATGGCAAAAATCTGGCAGTTTTAAAACTGCTTAAAAGGGGAATCCACTACGGGTTATAACTGGTTGTGACAGAAATTACAATGAAATGTCACCGAAATGGGCAATCACGTAAACTGAATGATGAAGTAATAACTGATTCAAAGGAACTAAAGTACATTCCAGACTATTATGAGTGGGGATTCATATGGTTCGTAGGATGAGAAATGTTTTGGATCTGTAAAAGGTACATTTTAAAAGGGAGATGAACTAAACACTGTCAGTATGATTGAAAACATATTCCCAAGGGAGGAGAAACGCAGATGGGATCTACGGTCACAGGACATTTCAGACAGTACAAAATACTGGGATTCCTTAAAGCAGAAAGGAAGGTGATTGATTGTAGTCCAGTGTTCAAAGTGAAAGAGAAGAGGGAAATTCACTGAACGTTTATGTTTTCTGAGGAA